>JAMPIV010008416.1:0-140846 GCA_024509875.1 Oreohelix idahoensis
TTGGGGGGTTTGTGGGGGGGGTGGGGTTTGTGTTGGTTGTGTTTGGGGGGGGGGGGGGTTGGGGGGGGGTTTGGGGGGGGGGGGGGTGGTGGTGGGGGGTGGGGGGGGGGGGGGGGGGGGTGAGGGGGGGTGGGGGGGTTGTTTTTGTTGTGGTATGGGGGTTGGTGGTGGGGGGGGGGTGGGGGTTTTGGGGGGGGGGTTTTGGAGGGGGGTGGGGGGGGGGGGTGGGGGGGGGGGGGGGGGGGGGGGGGGGGGGGGGGGGGGGGGGGGGGGGGGGGGTTTGGGGGGTGGTTGTGAGGTGTGTGGTGGGGGGGGGGGTTTGGTGGGGGGGGGTTAGGGGGGGGGGGGTGAATATGGGTTGGGGTTGGTTTGGGGGGGTGGGGTGGTGGGTGGGGGGTGTGTTTGGGGGGGGGGGGGGGGGGTGTTGGGGTTGGGTGTTGGGGGGGTGGGTAGGGTGGGGGTTTTGGGGTGTTTTGTGGGGGGTAGGTTTTGGGGTGGGGGGGGAGGGTGTGGTATGGTGGTTTATGATTGGGGGGGGGATGGGGTTTGGTGTTGGGTTTGGGTGGGGGTAAACTTTGGGGGGGAATTGGGGTGTTGGTTTTGGGGGGGTTGTGGGGTTGGTTTGGGGTTTTGGTTTTTGTATGTAGTGGGGGGGGGGGGGGGGTGGGGTGTTATGGGAAGGGGGTTAGGGGGTTGTGGGATTGTGGTGGGGGTTTGGGGGGTAGTTTTGGGTTATTTGGGGGGTTGGTGGAGGGGTTTGAGTTGGGTAGTTTGGGGAGGAGGGTGTTGGGTATTTGGGGGTTGTATTAATGGGGGGGGTTGTGTGGTGGTGATGTGTTGTGGGGGATGGTGGGGGGGTATGGGGGGGGGGGTTGGAATGGATGGGTGGTGGTATGAAGGGGGGATGGGGGTGGTGATTTGGGGGGGATGAGATTAGGAGGTGGGGGTGTTTGGTTTATGTGGGTTGATGTGTGGTGGTTTGTTATTGGTGTGGTATTGTAGGATATGATTAATTGTGTTGTTGTGTTTTAGGTGGGTGGGTGGTTATTGAGATAGGAATTTGGGTGGGATTGGGAGTGGGAGATTGTAATGTATTGGGTTGATTGTTGGGTGTTTTTTTATGTTTGGTAAGGTGTTTTGGTACACTGTCATCTAGATTAGACTTTTCAATCGGTTGTTTTTATTGTTGACTTGTTTTATAAATGGGAGTTTGGTGATTTAAGATTTTGGGTGTGTGAGTTATTGTAGTAGTAGCATTGACTTGGTGTTGATTTGGGTAATTTTGGTTGGGTTGTTTGTTGGTAGTGATTATTATTAAGTGTTTTTGCGGTGTTTTTTTATTGTTTGTATGGGTGTATTGGTTGGGAGTTTTTAAGGTGATGGGGGGTTTATTTTTTTTTGGGATGTGGATGCACAATGTATTTGTAAGAGTTTGTGTTATGTTAGTTTCTTTGATTTTTGTTTAATGGTAAGGAGTTGTTTTGGTAGGGTTAGGTTTTAGTGAGGGGGGATTTTGTGGAGGAGGGGTGGATTAGGTTTATTTTGATTTATGTTTCTGGTCATTTGAGAGGAGGTTAAGTGGTTAGAGTTTTGGAGGGTTTGGGTTGGGAGTACATTTTTTAGGTGCCGTTTGGATAGTGGTAGAAATTGTAATTATTATTTATGATTATGCGTTTACCCCAATTTGGGGATTTTAGGTTTGGATATTTCATATTTTGAATATTTTAGGTGGAACTGAGATGAAGGGTTTTAGTGACATAGGGGGAAGGTTGGTGATAAGATAGGTTAATTATTACGGATGGGGGATTTGGTTGGTGAATGGGAGTAAATAATTTTGGGGTAGACGTCATGGAGTATGTGATTGTGTGTTGAGTATTGTTTTGTGGGTTGGGAGGGAGGTAGTGGTTATGTTGGAGGGCAAGGGTATCGTCGCAATCAGATGGGTGGTGAAGTGGGGATTTAAAATGGTCAGTTAACGGAGCCAGATTTAGGGTAGAATGGATCTTGTATTATTAAAGGGGTGGTAATGGATAACACGATGGGCAAGAAAGGACTTAATCTATTTTGTACGGGGCAAGGAAAGGGAGGTTTGAAGGGGTGAGGGGGGAGAATGTGAAAGGTGGGGAACTCTAGTTAGAAAAACATGCCATGGAGTTAACCTAATGGGAATCGTTATGAGTGCTATTAATTGGTTTAGGTAGCTTAAGAACACGTTATGGGAAGGCGGTCATGGGAATAAAAAGGTAGGTCGAGAGGAGAAAAAAAAAAAGGAGTAAAGTAGGATTATAATGCCGGGAAGATTGTACAACGATGGGAAGCAGGTCTTGGGAGTGAGGCTGGTGTGGGGGGTGAAATGCGGGAAAATCAACAGAAAGGTGGATTTAATACTTGTTGTGAACCGGTATGAATGAGTTAGTACAGTGAGAAACTAGTAGGAATCGCGACAGTTTAAGTGTTTGATATTTTGGTCAGTAAACTTGAGAAAGAGAGGGAGCTCGGAAAACCATCGTTAGACTAGTTGTTTGGAGATACGATAAATCTCCTGTTTGGAAAAGTGATGGGTTGGACAATATATCCAGATCAATGTGGCGGGAGAAATATCGTTGAGGTGGGGGAGGGACGGAGTCCAGTGAAATGTGGATAGGGAGTTAGATGTGTATATGCAGTATGCCAATAGATCTGAGAAGTTATTGAGCGAAGGTCCCGTCACTACGGTCCACCCATCGAGGGTAGATTTGGGAAGAATGAGTGATTGAGATTAGGATGATATTTAGGATGTTTTTGTAAAGAGATGGTGGGTAAAATAGGTGTAAGTAAGGAGAGAGAAGATATGAGGGTATATGAGGAATAGGGGGGGTGTTTGGGGGTTGGGGGTATGCGGGTGGGTTATGTTGTGTGTGTTATAGAAGTCGTGAGGTTAATGGGGGAAAGCAGAGAATAGGTGGGGGTGGATGGTGATATGGTTGGTGGAGATTGTAGGGGGTTTGAGATGAAATGGTTGATGGTGAGTATTTTATAGAAGGACCTTCGATGCGTAAGTCTTTGGTAAATTAAGGTTGGGAATGTGAGTGTTTATTTGTGGCACTGAGATAATGGAGTTTGGTAACTAAAGGTGAATTGATAAGGATGGAAAAGATGGATGGACAGGTAAGGGTGCAGTGATGTTGGTTTGATGTTTAAATGGGGTTGTGGGGTGTTAAGTATAATAATTGGGGTGGTACGTATAGCATGGGAATAGGTTTTGTAATGGGTGTGGTCGGCTCCGAGGATATATTGGGGAAGATGTGATTCGAGGTTGGTTATGGGGTATCGGGCATAAGGTACCTGTGGTCATCAAACCCGTATAGAGGCGGAGCAAGTGTGAAGTCGGCATATCGTCAGGCAGCCACAAAGATGAATAGGTTGGAGGGCAGGGACCAAGACAGCCTTGAAGGTTACGGTTTCAGTTCCTTGAGAGAGGTTCATGTCCCTCCATTGGATGGCATAGTCCGCTTGAAAGATCAACTCTTCCACCGTGAGGGGGGGGGGGGCATGGGATAGTATGTTTTGGTATCTCTGAGTTAAGAAGAAGGAGGAAACGTAGGGAAAAGGAAAGTCAGAATAGCAGGACAATTACCATGGGATTGGGGGTCGTAGTCGCCAGGTGGAAATCAGACAGTCGTGACCCTGAGCTTTGAAATGGGGTTTTCGGAACCGATAGAAATTGTGTCCTTTAGACATGGATACGGGGGGATTTTATACAAGATCACATTAAATTGGGGGATTCGTGTACCACGAATCTTGAAGAGGGGGGTAAGTGGAGCGAGTTTCTATGTGATGGGGGGGAATTTACAACAGATGCCCCAATTTTCGGTTCCTAGGATTTTTGTACGTTTTTAGGAAGATATACGGTGGGGGGAGTGGGATTTTTTTCTATTCGTTGAATTGGATATTATCGATTGTATAATTACCGAGTTGGACCATATTCTGTCAGTAGATTAAGAATTAGGTTTTCAGAAATATAGTGAATTTTTAACTTTTAGACTGGCACCAGTTTGCTGCTTTCAGGATAAGATAATTCGATCATGAGAGATTTTTCTAGTGTAACAAAAAGTACCGGCAGAGGCATTTCGTGTACTTTCTCTAACCTGAGCGCCAGCATGAACGAGATTTTCCAGCTTGGAGTTCTAAAATTTAGATCATGGACCGCAGTCGTATTCCAGGCAAGTGGGGTTGGTTCATAGATCGACTAATCGCTTAAGAACAGCAAGCCTAGCTGGAAGATTTTGACTCACGCGTAGCGTGGTCTCGGGTAAATAAATAAGCGGGGTTTAAGGCAGAAGAGTGGAGACCTTTTTTTGAACTTACGGAGAGCGATTGGGAAAGAACATGTCTGTATTATATATACAGAGCCGACTGCTCTTTCATTCGAGAGAAATTCGAATGCTGCAGATATTTTCCAGGCGTGGCAGCTAGGGCTACAGTAGTCCTTGAGCGGCTAGAAGTTCGCCGGTCTTCTCAGGAGAAGAAGAGTCGGCAGAGCCAGGAAAAGAAAGTGGACGTAGTGACAAGGGGTTCACTGGTGCAAAAGTTTTGTACCCAAGAGAGGTGCAAGGGGAGCTGGAAGCACAGACTTCTTCAGCAAGAACAAGAGGTTCTTAATAAAATTCGGAGCTATTCATGATAAGAAAAAGCACACACTAACCCTAGGCGAAGGGCATAGAGGTGTCGTGACTGGTCGGTCATAATAACACAGACGGCCCAGACCAAAGAGAGGGGTAAAACTTGGGCCTGTGATTTTTCCAGAATCGTCATTGGTAGTGCAGAAGAGTCCCAAGTCGAGAAACCCAGAATACCAATTCAAGTTAAGCAGCTACAACCGCCCAGTCAGAGGAAAGAGGGTTAAGTTAATCCCTCTTTAATCTGCCACTGCCAATAGATGGAGAGAAGGAGAGTAGTGGAGGAGTCGTTTTTCTGTAGAACTAGGAGTGTCCAGACATGACACTGAACATCTACATTAGAAACTCAGCAAGTCATCTGTAAGTTGTGTCGGATCAGGTGATAGAAGATCTTCTAAGGTCGTGGACTTTGTGGTAGTCCAAGAAGGTAATTTAGCCTATAGTGGGAGCAGCGGTGTAGGCACTAACCAGTCATGTGTGTAGGCGACGTCTGCAGACAGACGACAGTAGGAGTTACGGGTAGTGTTTTGATTATCTAGGTTTAATTAGGAGTAAGACGGAGCTGTGTTTAGAGATCCTCCTTCAATGTTGTTGTATTTACCTTAGGCCTTTTCTTCCTTACAGGTTGAGGAGGGCGACTGTGGGTTACCTTACTAATCACTTGAAATTATTGTTATGTTCTTTCCAGGGGTGTGAACACAACATGTTTATTCTATTTTGTAGTTGTTATATTATTTTTCTGTGATGTGTAAATAAATCCATTGATGAAATTTTCTCGGCTGGATCAGTCACTTACTTCAAACCTATAGTGTTGTCTGTAAGTGGTGTCTGTGGTGTTAAGTAAATTAAATCTTATCCCAGTCTTGGTAGTTAGAGGTAGTGAGGTTTATCGCATAAAAATTACGTCACCTAGTTGGCAAGGGAGTCAATCTAGGTTTCTCGACCCTTACGCCAATAGCCTCATCTCCCACAGTCACTGTTATTTTCTTCTGAAATTCTATCTTCTTAGTCTTTCTTTCCACTAGTGGTCTAGTCTATTTAGTTAGGCAGCCTCTAGTCCAAAATTCCGACTTCGTGACATGGGCATGGAAAAAGACCTTAAAGAAATTCTGGTCCTTACATCGACGGAATGAATAGAAACAATATAAAGACAAACCCATACGTACTAATATTCTGAGCTCTGCGGGGAATAAGCCTGAAGGACCGATGAAGAGGAAAGGACCGTGCAGTATTCAGTTCAGTATATCACTCAGAACAGATAAAGGTGATAAAGCTGCCCCATCATAGAGATTAATAATCCGTGTTACTGGAAAAATGACATCAAAGGCGTGATTTATTTTTGACCTCAGGATCTGAACGAGGACATTATGTATACTTTATAAAGTATGTAGAAACACTGCTCCTGGGTCCTGAATGGTGTACAGTATCAACACATCAAGCAGGCTTGATGGAACAGAGGTATTACGAATGTAGTGATGATTCCAACACCAGCTATACAGAATGGGCTGAGGTGCCAGAAGGACTGGCTACATAACTTCCTTTGGCCACTTCCTAAACCTGGTAAACGACCTCCACACTTCCTAAGCAGTATCAAATCATCACATTGCAGAATGTCCCTACGGACACATTACTTGAGAAGTTAGTAGGCGAGAACATTAATGAAACCACCTTTGCAAATGCACACATCCTACCTGATACCCTGGGCAGTTATAGACCAATATAAGTAATCAGGGTGTAATCGCTGGAAAACATTTAGCGTAACGATGTAAGAGGGACGGTCCAAAAAGTAATGCCTCGTAATTTTTAATTTTCATTCAATAGGCACGAAAACAGATAAAATTCACATTGAATATGTAAGCCCCAAGTCTGAAATTTCAGAAAAATTTATTTATCAGTGTAGTCCTCAGTAATTTGTTACAAATTTTTGTCCATCTTCCTCACAAGGGCATGTATTCCCTCTCGGTAAAATGTGTGTCCTTTTTCTAAACCACTGTGCATACGGCGCGTTTTAAGGGGTCTCCGGTGTCCTCAAAGTGATGTCCGCGAAGATCTTCTTTCAGTGGTCCAAAAAAAGGATGGAAGTCAGGAGGTGCAAGATCGGCGACGTGTAAGGGGGATCGTGGTAATAATGTCCAGCCACATTCTGCAATCGCATCAATGGTGCGTTTAGCGGTGTGTGGCGTGCGGCATTCTATCGTGCAACAGTAGTTGCAGTTCTCTGATCTTTTAAATGGGTGAGTCGCAGAAGACGACCTCTAAGCTTCCTTCCAAAGTTTCAATGTAACGGTCTGCATTCACTCGTGTTTCCCTGTTCCAAGCAGTCAAAGAAGAATCACACCCTTCTCATTCCCAAAACACGGAGGCCATAACTTTCCCTACATATGGTGAACTTTTGAACTTCTTTTCTTGTCGTGCGATGTTGTGTGATTGCCATTCCATTGACTGCCGTCTTGGATTCTACTTCAGCTTCGTCCATCAACGATGTACCCAACGGTCGGACATTGCTAAATTCCACTGTTGAATCTCCAAAAACTTTCTTCTAACATTCGTGGATCGCGGAATTGGGGTCTCCACCTTCAGCATTGAGGGAATTCTATGACATAACGTTGTTTTTAAATAAACCGATCCGTCATTGGCAGCCATTTTTTTTTAAACTGTTACAGTGGTGCCCACCTGTTACTGAAAACAGTTGGGTAATGCTATACACTGTTGCAGAAGAAGTGTTTGAGCGAATCCTTGCTAAATTTGCAAATTGCTCACCGATGCATTATTTTTACATACAATAAAAAATAGGAGGCATTTCTTTTTTGACCTTCCCGTAGTATATGAGGAGTTTCCAGGGTAAACAAGAAACGGTGGCTGTTGGCAAAAGACCTAGAGGAATGCTTTACAAACAGTGTTGACTTTGCAACCTTTGATTGGGACTGTGTAAAGGAATGTGGGTGTAAACCCGATGGCTAACAAGGTGGGATAGCAGCTGCCCTTAACAATGGAGAGAGCAGTTTGCATTTCGTTTGGGAACATGGACATTCAGAACCAATGGGCACATTTTGCCCTAGGAATACCCCAGGGTACTCCATTATCACCAGTGCTGTTTAAACAACTTCTTCTTCTTCTTCTTTGATACTTAGCCGCCTACCGTCAAAGGAATCCATTGGCCATTACGCATGGTGGAAGTTCTTGCTAGGGCAAACAACAAAATTGGATTCACACTTTGCTCGGTCGGTACGGCCAACCTTCGTAATCAGTGCCCCAACTCTGGTTCATTCTTTGCATCTCAGCCTCCACATTCCTCCGCCAAGTTGTTTTTGGTCGGCCTCTCTTTCGTTTTCCTTCAGGGGTCCATAGCATAGCTGTTCTTGTGATGGCATCGGGGTCTCTTCTGAGGACATGAGCCAACCCAGCTCCAGTGCGTCCTGCCAGCTATGGGATGGTGTGCATGTTCTCTGCTTGCTCCGAGTAAGCAGATCTTGGTTGGTGATTGGTATCCGGCCAAAATTTTTTTTCATGTTTTAACATCTATACAGCAAAAAATAGCTGCAATCAAACCAACAGGCTTTGGCGACAGAACATTTAACCTTTTGCCGTTGACTTCCCGCTCATTTACAAGAAGCATGGTTCAGATAGAAATGAAATGGTTAAAAGCATTACATGAGACACGACTTCAAGCAGATTTCTAAATGGTGCGACGAAACCACTTCCACGTTCCAATCCCAACAAAGACTGTGTGCTTTGGTGCTTCTTGAATAACTCTGAATAATTGAAAGCAGATCTTCCAGACAATTACTCTCAGTGGGACAGAAAATTGAAAGGCAGGAAACCAATTTTGAAATACCTTGGAGCGTAAACTGTTTCGATCTTTAGACTATCGTATACGTTATGGGCTCATGTTGATCACATCATACAGAAGTGCCTCTGAGAGGTCTGGCCAGCCGTAAAAAACGAATGGCTGCAGCGTCACCTGGAGCATCACTGGTCTTGTCTAATAATCGAGTAAGGCCTGGGAATACTCACGCTGATCATATATCAAAGTGGTGAAACAACTGGAACGCATTACAAATGATAGGGATGCATATAGTCTTGGGCTTGCATGCATAGATACCCCTATATTGTGATGATGCGGCAACATGCTTGATTGATGTCAATTAGATTCCAGGAATATACGATGGCGGTAAGCCAGGTAAAAACGCATAGTATGCATTGTAACCACAGGACAAAAGGCAATCCCCTCATGGGGAACATAGCTGACATCAAAGGAGCGAGAATAAAGTACCTGGGGGATATCATGGATGGCGCAGGCAGAGGAGGACTATTAGACGTAGGTGACCCCAGTTAAAAATATTCAAGGGAGAAGTAGTAGAGTAAGCAGAATGAAGCTGGATTGAACTACAAGCAAGTCATCATCATGGTCAGTAGACATGCAGAAATTTGGGCCAATGAGAGCAGAGCTGGATATTGATCAGCTATATAATGTAAAAATGCTGGTGATATAATGCACATATGTGTATAACCTTCTTGCTTCTATCTTCCGTCCTTAGCCACCGACCGTCAAAGCAAGTCAGTGGCCATTACCCTAGTGGCCGTCTGTAGGCAACAGCAGATAGGTTTTCTTTGCCATTGTTTCCCATCACGCCTATTGGCGTCTTTAGGGCAACGGCAAATCAATCCATTTTCTGTTGTTTCCGTAATCGGAAAGTGATCTGGCAAAACGGGTGATAAGCCGTTGGTAATTGTTATACACTCGATGGGTGATGTAATCTTGTGGTAATAATTCAGGGTGGGGCTTCTCTGCTAGAGTATAGGGCTGGAACTGTCCACTGAACATAGCAGGGCTTACATGAATAACAACCTCCCAGCATGAGAATGGAGGTAGAGGGCAGATACTTGCAGCCTAAGATGGGTCTGTCCAGGAGGACATCAAAACATAAGACCAGCAGGGATGGACGTATGAAGAGGACGCATCCCCTCCTGTAATACAACCAGTTGCGCAACAGGAAACAAGTAAGCATTTCATACCCTTCGGACATTTGCGGGATGAGAGGTGCAGAGCAACTATGGTTTTTGCCCGGAGTTTCAATGACTTCCAATTCTGATTACCATTAACATTTTGGTTCTTTCTGTATATAATTACCTATTTGATTTTGTGTTTCCTTTATCCAATGTAGATCTACAAAGTTTTATCACAAATTTCGACTCTACAGAGGGTGGCTAATTGAAAATATGGTATGTGCTGTCACAGAATTGGTCATTCGCGCCTTTTCTCATTTTTCTCTCTCTCTCTGCAACTAGGCAGTTATTTCTCCATTTTATTTCACACTAACCTGCCCCATCGCCGCGCCTTAACGAATTTGTTGACCCTCTGTTCATTTACTGTGATAGTGTTATTTCACGGCTAATTGACCACCCTTAAGATTAATTTTTTTTTTTTAAATTTTCGTACCCTAACTATTACTCAAGGCGAAATCTCTCAGTTATTATGTCTAACACTGAGACTGATTTTACTTGAGTATCCCTTTTTTCCTGTATAATGGCAGGTGTCCTCTCGCCATTCAGGCAGATACTCACCGTCTTCAGAGGTACCCGTTAGAGCTGGATCGGCTCAGAAGCCGTTCAGGTTATTCCAGTCCCTGGTCGACGACACTCCTTCAAATGTACTCGCCCGAGCTTGAATTATTCCAGTCTAAGTCCCGGTCGACGACACTCCTTCAAATGTTCTCCCCAGGGCTCGAACCTGGAACACCCGATCATCACGAGCGCAGTGTAGTAAACATTACACCAGCACAGCTCCCTGGATTCATTATATTCGCTTAAGTTGTTGAACCAGATTGACTTCATTACGGTAAACAGAAAACATATTGCTGACATTGTTCACTACAAAAACATTCAGAAATTGTAGCAGAGATAAAAAAGGAAGGACCAGATGTTGTCGGTGGAATATTTCTGTGTGCAACGATATGTCGTTGCTTATTTCCTTCTGGGGACCAGGAAAATTACGGGTGATAATTGGCTTAATCCCTTCCTTCCAGACATTGTCTGTGTAATTATTACAGAGAAACCCGTCTGGGTAGACAAATTAGCGAGGACACTATCTGCAGCAGAGGTTACAAATCATTATTGAAAGGTTACCGAAGAGTGATGGAAAAAGTCGGGCCATATATGGGAGATGAGGCCATGTGGTTAAATTTTAAAATGATATATTAAAACATGTGGGGGAAAGTAAATAACTAACACCTCAACCAACTACCTTCTGCTCATGGATTGGATCACCGGAGACTCAGAAATAAACATTTATTATGATTGGAAGTTTTGTCGGGAAACCTAGCAAATTCGGAGGCTAAACACACTGCATTCCAGAATCGTCAGAAGTAGACAGCTCGAACTGAATCCAGGAAAGAGATAGAGTTAGGATTCAGACCCTGTAGGACCGGATAAAACACTATTGGAACTCCTTCTGAACACTACAGCAAGGAAGTTTGCTCCAACTACGAAGCTGAAATCATTGCACTGGGAACAGCCGTATATACCATCTAAGACTGTATTTGATGCCTTTCCCTCAAAGGCTCAAAACAGTGTCTTTTTTACTGACTCAGTGTCTGCTCTTTAAGCTTTGGAAGGCAGTGGACATTGTACAACTGAATTCTTCTTCTTCTTCTCGATCCTTAACCACCGACCGTCAAAGCAGTCAGTGGCCATCACGCCTAGTGGCGTCTTGTAGGGCAACAACAAATTGATTCCACTTTGCACGGTCGGTGGCCATCCTTCGTACAGTGCCCCAACTCTGGTTCATTCTTTGCATCTCGCCTCCACAGTCCTCCGCCAAGTTGTTTTTGGTCGGCCTCTCTTTCGCTTTCCTTCAGGGGTCCAAAGCATAGCTGTTCTTGTGATGGCATCGGGGTCTCTTCTGAGGACATGTCCAACCCAGCTCCAGCGTCTGCCAGCTATGATGGTATGCATGTCCTCTTGCTTGCTACGAGTAAGCAGATCTTGGTTGGTGATGGTATTCGGCCAAAAGATTCGGTGAATTTTTCTTAGGCATGTTGTGTGAAAAGAGGACAATTTCGACATTTCCTTCTCTGTAACTCTCCAGCATTCCGCACCATAGAGAAGCACAGAAAGCACACAGCTCTGATATAATCTTATTTTTGTGCTTGTGCTGTATTGGGAGGACTTCCAATGTTGTTTAGGCTAAATAAGGCTGTTCTTGCCTTATTCATTCTGATGTTGATGTCTTTGCCTGCCCCGCCGTCTGGTGTTACTATGCTTCCTAGGTATGTGAAGGTATCTGTCTGTACCAGTTGCTGATTCCTTACTGATATGGGCTCAGGGTTGCTCACATTGAGCGTCATGACCTCAGACTTCTTTAAATTGATGTTCAAGCCCACCTGCTGGCTAAATTTATTAAGTCTATCCATTTTTTCCTGGATGTGTTGATGTGAATGTGCCAGCAGTGCAATGTCATCTGCATATTCCAGATCTTCCAATGTAGAAAATTTAGTCCATCTTATTCCTCTTGGACTGCCCTCTGTTGTCTGGCGCATCACCCAGTCTATGACTGTTAAAAATAGAGTGGTTGATAAGGGGCATCCCTGTCGTACTCCTGTCTTCACCTCGAAGGTTAGGTTGCTCTGCCCAACACTACACGTAAAGTTGGCATAGAGGCTTTTTATGATTGACACTATGCAGCTTGGAATTCCATAAGCCCTCAGTATTTTCCATAAACTGTCCCTATGTTTGCTGTCAAAAGCCTTTTCAAAATCAACAAAATTTATGTAAAGCTGTCTTTGCCATTCTGAGCACTGCTCTATAATGTTCCTGAGAGTGAATATATGGTCTACACATCTTCTGTTCTTTCTAAATCCTGCTTGTTCTTTCCTCAGTTTGTAGTCTACTGCCTTTGAAATTCTCTGTATAATTATCCTGCCTAGTATTTTGCTGGGAACTGAGAGAAGAGTGATTCCTCTCCAATTATTGCAGTCTGAAAGATCTCCCTTCTTGGGCCATTTGACAATTATTCCTTTGTTCCACTCTGATGGTGTTGTCCCCGTTTTCCACACTTGTGCAAATAGTGGTTCTAATAGTTCTGCTGCTAGCTCAGGGTCTGTCTTAAATAGCTCTGCATTTAAGTTATCATGGCCCGGAGCTTTACCGTTCTTTAACCCTTTGATTGCTGATGATTTCTTCTTTTCGTGGAATGTCTGTATTTACATCTAGATCGTTTTCAGCCGCAGGAACAGTCAATTGTGTCTCTGGTATTTCCTTGTTCAGAGTTTCTCTGAAGTGCTCTGCCCATCTTGTTTCCTGTCCCTCTGCTGTCTTGATGAGATTTCCTTGCTTATCTCTTACTAATGTAATATTCTTTTGCACCTTGTTGTAGGAACTGAATTAACCAAGTTAATCCTGGATGCTGATCAGCTTATCAGTTCCTATGGCATCAGAATAGTTATGCAGTGGATCCCTGGTCACTCAGATGCACCAGTTAATGACAGCAGATAGATTAGCAAAGAAGAGAATATGACAAGAACAACACTCACAGCAACAACTCTCCAAACAACCAAAACACTCATGAGAACAACAAAACAAAGAAACATGGCTGAGCAGATGGGCCATAATAAACATCAGGAGAGAGGTTTACAGACATTTGGCCAGTCCTGATCAACATTGGTCATCTTACAAGGAGGGATCAGAGCATCATTTTTGGCTCAGAACACAACATATACACTCAACAGTCATTTGAACAGAATCCAACCACAACACTCTTCAGAGTTCCAGCTATGTAACTACCCCTACGAAACTGTTGACCACCATCTCTTTGAGTTCCCAGCACTCGAAGATGTTTAGGAAAATGCTCCTTCCTCCAAGCCAGATAAGTGGAACACCTTCTACGGAGAGAAACAAAACAATTTGTGAAAACATGCAGATTTCACTACATGGCATTGGGCAGAAGGGCGAGAGCCCTAGCACCGCTGGATCAACAACAGCAAACATATATATGTGTGTGTGCGTGCGTGCATGCGTGCGTGCATGCATGTATGTATACTAGCGGTCATACACGGCCCAGCCCACGTCCATGTCAGAATGGCTGCAAGTCGGGTTTGGTTTGGTACGAATCGTTTTATTAGGAAAGGTTTTAAAGTGCTATCTAATAATATTAAAGGCATTAGGATTATTTCCAGTTAGAAAAAAAAAAAATAATTTAAAAAAAAATAATGTACCCATCACACACACATACACAAAACGTGTCCCTTCTGTCCCGTTGGGGTCGTCTGACCCGTCCATCCGTCTGTCTATCTATCTATCTTTCTGCCTGTCTGTCTGTCCATCCGTCTGTCCATCTGTCTGTCTATTTGTCTATCTATTTAAATTGCTATCGAATAATGTTAAAAGACATTTGGAATTATTTCCAGTTGGAAAAAAAAATTCTTTTTAAAAAAATAATGTTACCTATCGCACACACATCAAAACGATTTTTCGGGGCAAATTTAGTGAATATATTCTTAGTGAACGTATTCTTAGAGCTGTATCGTGAACAACTCTACATAGCTGAGTTATACATAAAATGCACATACATACATTTGCATTCATGCACATATGTAGCTCCATACACATGCTCTTATATATTCAAATGTATGCATATACAATACTAATACCCTTTCCTCTATAAAATATTGCTATAAGGGGATACATTACATATAAACCCACACACGCATAGTTTCACTGCATACTTAAACATAAAAAGGAGAGAATAGTATTAAATAAATAAAGTAATAATTTCCCTCAAAAAAAGTTGTGCGGTTCTTCTAACAACAAAACCATTTTTGCAGAATAAAATATATAGCATGAGCGCAATTGTCTTGTGGCACATTTAAAAAATTAAACATTCGTTCCAGGAATCTGATATAGAAAATATGCATAATGGAAAGCAATGCACTGTAAATTTATGTAAAAGCTCTACACAGCTGAGTATTTATTCAAACTTTTCCTTGTCAGGAATCGTGATTTAGGAAAACTTAATAACAGAAATCAACACACTTCTTCTAAATTTAATGAAAAAAGGATAAAATTTATGACTTATATAGTTTCTAAGCTAAGGGTGTTTAACCAGTTGTTTTTTTACATTCCTTAAGAACGAATGGAGTTTCGGGATTTCTTCTAAAACAATTACACAAATCTTGTAGTACAAACACTAGCTGAGAATTAATCAAACTTTTCTTGTCAGGATCATCCTGATTTTACAAATACTTTCTTAACAGAAAAGCCATCGCAAACTGTAAATTTAACAGTAAACAGGCTTTACATTAGAATGAGTATTATTTAAAGTTTCCTTGTCAAAAAACCCTGGTTTAAAAAACTTACACAACAGAAAGCAAAGCACATTCGAAACACACACTTACTTTTAACCCGTGGACTTTCAGTCTCGACGCCTGCCGAAACTCACTTAGAAAAACTTAAAAAACTAAACAACTAAAAACACGACTTTTTCTTCAAGGAGCTTAAAACACTACTGTTTATCAGTGTATTAAGTAATTATTTGCCCTTTGTTTCTAAACTTATAAGTCCCTTGATTTTTTGCCTTTGTTTTAGATTATAAGTCCATTAAAATTTTCCCTTATGCCAAATGTTTTGAAACCCCGGATTTCTGGCCTACACGACCTTCCCCTGTTACAATATATATATATTATAGATATATATATAATATATATATTATATATAGAATTATAATAAATAATTAATAATATATTATATATATATATATAAATATATATATTATAGTTAACAGGTAGTTCTAGTTCAAGTAATCCCGGTTTCAAACATTAGCATATGGGACAATTTAATGGTACTTTATAATCTAAATCAAAGGGCAAAAATCCATGACTTATAAGTTTATAACCAAAGGGCAATAATCCATAATACACTGATTAACAGTAGTGTTTTACGCTCCTTGAGAAAAAGTCGTGTTTTTAGTGTGGAGTTTTTTTAGTTTTTCTAAGTGAGTTCGGCAGCGAGACTGAAAGTCCACGGGTTTAAGTAAGTTGTTTTCGAAGTGCTTTGCTTTCTGTTGTGTAAGTTTTTTAAACCAGGGTTTTTGACAAGGAAACTTTAAATAATACTCATCTATGTAAAGCTGTTACTTAAATTTACAGTGCGATGCTTTCTGTTATGAAAGTTTTGTAAATCAGGATGATCCCTGACAAGAAAAGTTTGATTAATTCTCAGCTATGTTTGTACTACAAGATTTGTGTATGTTTTAGAAGATTCCCGAACTCCATTCGTTCTTAAGGAATGTAAAAACAACGGTTAACACCCTTAGCTTAGAAACTATATAAGTCATAAATTTTATCCTTTTTCATTAAATTTAGAAGAAGTGTGTTGATTTCTGTTATGTAAGTTTTCTAAATCACGATTCCTGACAAGGAAAGTTTGAATAATACTCAGCTGTGTAGAGCTTTTACTTAAATTTACAGTGCATTGCTTTCTATTATGCAAATTTTCTACATCAGGATTCCTGAACAATGTTTAATTTTTAAATGTGCCACGGGAATTGCGCTCATGCTTTATATTTTATTCTGCAAAAATGGTTTTGTTGTTAGAAGAAGCGCACAACTTTTTTGAGGGAAATTATTTTATTTATTATTATTTTCCTTCCTTTTTATGTTTAAGTATGCAAGTGAAACTACGTGTGTGTGGTTTTATATGTAATGTTTCCCCGTATATCATTATTTTATAGAGGAAAGGGCATTAGTACTGTACATGCATACATTTGAATACATAAGAGCGTGTGTGTGGAGCTACATATGTGCATGAATGAAAATGTATGTATGTGCGTGTATGTATAAACTCAGGCTATGTAGAGTTGTTCACGATACAGCTCTAAGAATACGTTCACTAAGAATATATTCACTAAATTTGCCCCGAAAATCGTTTTGATGTGTGTGCGATAGGTAACATTATTTTTTTAAAAAGAATTTTTTTTCCAACTGGAAATAATCCAAATGTCTTTAACATTATTCGATAGCAATTTAAATAGATAGACAAATAGACAGACAGATGGACAGATGGATGGACAGACAGACAGGCAGAAAGATAGATAGATAAACAGACGGATGGGACGGGTCAGACGACCCCAACGGGACAGAAGGGACACGTTTGTGTATGTGTGTGTGATGGGTACATTATTTTTTTTAAATTATTTTTTTTTTCTAACTGAAATAATCCTAAGGCCTTTAACATTATTAGATAGCACTTTTAAACCTTCCTAAAACGATTCGTACCAAACCCGACTTGCAGCCATTCTGACATGGACGTGGGCTGGGCCGGGTATGACCGCTAGTATACATACATGCATGCACGCACGCATGCACGCACGCACACACACATATATATGTTTTTGCTGTTGTTGATCCAGCGGTGCTAGGGCTCTCGCCCTTCTGCCCAATGCCATGTAGTGATATCTGCATGTTTTCACAAATTGTTTTGTTTCTCCGTAGAAGGTGTTCCACTTATCTGGCTTGGAGGAAGGAGCATTTTCCTAACATCTTCGAGTGCTGGGCACTCAAAGAGATGGTGGTCAACAGTTTCGTAGGGGTAGTTACATAGCTGGCACTCTGAAGAGTGTTGTGGTTGGATTCTGTTCAAATGACTGTTGAGTGGTATATGTTGTGTTCTGAGCCAAAAAATGATGCTCTGATCCCTCCTTGTAAGATGACCAATGTTGATCAGGACTGGCCAAATGTCTGTAAACCTCTCTCCTGATGTTTATTATGGCCCATCTGCTCAGCCATGTTTCTTTGTTTGTTGTTCGTATGAGTGATTTGGCTGTTTGGAGAGTTGTTGCTGTGAGTGGTTGTTCTTGTCTTGTTCCCTTCTTTGCTAATCTGTCTGCTCTGTCATTACCTGGTGCATCTGAGTGACCAGGGATCCACTGCATAACTATTCTGATGCCATAGGAAGTGATAAGCTGATCAGCATCCAGGATTAACTTGGTTAATTCAGTTCTACAACAAGGTGCAAACAATATTACATTAGTAAGAGATAAGCAAGGAAATCTCATCAAGACAGCAGAGGGACAGGAAACAAGATGGGCAGAGCACTTCAGAGAAACTCTGAACAAGGAAATACCAGAGACACAATTGAATGTTCCTGAGGCTGAAAACGATCTAGATGTAAATACAGACATTCCACGAAAAGAAGAAATCATCACAGCAATCAAAGGGTTAAAGAACGGTAAAGCTCCGGGCCATGATAACTTAAATGCAGAGCTATTTAAGACAGACCCTGAGCTAGCAGCAGAACTATTAGAACCACTATTTGCACAAGTGTGGAAAATGGGGACAACACCATCAGAGTGGAACAAAGGAATAATTGTCAAATTGCCCAAGAAGGGAGATCTTTCAGACTGCAATAATTGGAGAGGAATCACTCTTCTCTCAGTTCCCAGCAAAATACTAGGCAGGATAATTATACAGAGAATTTCAAAGGCAGTAGACTACAAACTGAGGAAAGAACAAGCAGGATTTAGAAAGAACAGAAGATGTGTAGACCATATATTCACTCTCAGGAACATTATAGAGCAGTGCTCAGAATGGCAAAGACAGCTTTACATAAATTTTTTTGATTTTGAAAAGGCTTTTGACAGCATACATAGGGACAGTTTATGGAAAATACTGAGGGCTTATGGAATTCCAAGCTGCATAGTGTCAATCATAAAAAGCCTCTATGCCAACTTTACGTGTAGTGTTGGGCAGAGCAACCTAACCTTCGAGGTGAAGACAGGAGTACGACAGGGATGCCCCTTATCAACCACTCTATTTTTAACAGTCATAGACTGGGTGATGTGCCAGACAACAGAGGGCAGTCCAAGAGGAATAAGATGGACTACATTTTCAACATTGGAAGATCTGGAATATGCAGATGACATTGCACTGCTGGCACATTCACATCAACACATCCAGGAAAAAATGGATAGACTTAATAAATTTAGCCAGCAGGTGGGCTTGAACATCAATTTAAAGAAGTCTGAGGTCATGACGCTCAATGTGAGCAACCCTGAGCCCATATCAGTAAGGAATCAGCAACTGGTACAGACAGATACCTTCACATACCTAGGAAGCTTAGTAACACCAGACGGTGGGGCAGGCAAAGACATCAACATCAGAATGAATAAGGCAAGAACAGCCTTCTTTAGCCTAAATAACATCTGGAAGTCCTCCCAATACAGCACAAGCACAAAATTAAGATTATACCAGAGTTGCGTGCTTTCTGTGCTTCTCTATGGTGCGGAATGCTGGAGAGTCACAGAGAAGAAAATGTCAAAATTGTCCTCTTTTCACACAACATGCCTAAGAAAAATTCACCGAATCTTTTGGCCGAATACCATCACCAACCAAGATCTGCTTACTCGTAGCAAGCAAGAGGACATGCATACCATCATAGCTGGCAGACGCTGGAGCTGGGTTGGTCATGTCCTCAGAAGAGACCCCGCTGCCATCACAAGAACAGCTATGCTTTGGACCCCTGAAGGAAAGCGAAAGAGAGGCCGACCAAAAACAACTTGGCGGAGGACTGTGGAGGCTGAGATGCAAAGAATGAACCAGAGTTGGGGCACTGTACGAAGGATGGCCACCGACCGTGCAAAGTGGAATCAATTTGTTGTTGCCCTACAAGACGCCACTAGGCGTGATGGCCACTGACTGCTTTGACGGTCGGTGGTTAAGGATCGAAGAAGAAGAAGAATTCAGTTCTACAATGTCCACTGCCTTCCAAAGCTTAAAGAGCAGACACTGAGTCAGTAAAAAAGACAATGTTTTGAGCCTTTGAGGGAAAGGCATCAAATACAGTCTTAGATGGTATACGGCTGTTCCCAGTGCAATGATTTCAGCTTCGTAGTTGGAGCAAAACTTCCTTGCTGTAGTGTTCAGAAGGAGTTCCAATACGTGTTTTATCCGGTCCTACAGGGTCTGAATCCTAACTCTATCTCTTTCCTGGCTTCAGTTCGAGCTGTCTACTTCTGACGATTCTGGAATGCAGTGTGTTTTAGCCTCCGAATTTGCTAGGTTTCCGACAAAACTTCCAATCAGAATAAATGTTTATTTCTGAGTCTCCGGTGATCCAATCCATGAGCAGAAGGTAGTGGGTTGAGGTGTTAGTTATTTACTTTCCCCCACATGTTTTAATATATCATTTTAAAATTTAACCACATGGCCTCATCTCCCATATATGGCCCGACTTTTTCCATCACTCTTCGGTAACCTTTCAATAATGATTTGTAACCTCTGCTGCAGATAGTGTCCTCGCTAATTTGTCTACCCAGACGGGTTTCTCTGTAATAATTACACAGACAATGTCTGGAAGGAAGGGATTAAGCCAATTATCACCCGTAATTTCCTGGTCCCCAGAAGGATAAGCAACGACATATCGTTGCACACAGAAATATTCCACCGACAACATCTGGTCTTCCTTTTTTATTCTCTGCTACAATTTCTGAATGTTTTTGTAGTGAACAATGTCAGCAATATGTTCTGTTTACCGTATGAAGTCAATCTGGTTCAACAACTTAAGCGATTATAATGAATCCAGGGAGCTGTGCTGGTGTAATGGTTACTACACTGCGCTCGTGATCGGGTGTTCCAGGTTCGAGCCCTGGCGAGCCCATTTGAAGGAGTGTCGTCGGCCGGGACTTGGACTGGAATAATTCGAGCCCTGGCGAAGACATCTGAAGGAGTGTCGTCGACCAGGGACTGGAATAACCTGAACGGCTCCTGAGCCGACCCAGCTCTAATGGGTACCTCCGAAATCTGCAATTATCTGCCTGAATGGCAAGAGGACACCTGCCATTATACAGGGAAAAAAGGGATACTCAAGTAAAATCAGTCTCAGGTTAGACATATTAACTGGAGATTTCGCCTTGAGTAATAGTAGGGGTACGAAAATTTAAAAAAAAAAAAATTAATCCTTAAGGGTGGTCAATTAGCCGTGAAATAACACTATCACAGTATGAACAGAGGTCAACAAATCTAAGGCGCGGCGATGGGGCAGGTTAGTGTGAATAAAATGAAGAAATAAATGCATAGTTGCAGAGAGAGAGAGAAAATGAGAAAAGGCGAATGACCAATTCTGTGACAGCACATACCATATTTCATTAGCACCTTGTAGAGTCGAAATTTGTGATAAAACTTTTAGATCTACTTGGATAAAGTAAACAAAAAATCAAATAGGTAATTATAAACAGAAAGAACAAATGTTAATGTTAATCAGAATTGACGTCATTGCACTCCGGGCAAACCCATAGGTGCTCAGTCTCCCTCAGCAAATGTCGAAGGGTATGAATGCTAATTGTTCCTGTTGCGCACTGGTTGTATACACGGCGGATGCGTCCTCTCATACGTCCATCCCTGCTGGTCTTATGTTTGATGTCTCAGACAGCCATCTTAAGGCAGCAGTAACTGCCTCTACCTCCATTCTCATGCTGGAGGTTGTTATCATGTAAGCCCTGCTATGTTCAGTGACAGTTCTGCCCTATACTCTAGCAGAGAAGCCCCACCCTGATTTATTACCACAGATTACAGACCCATCAGTGTACACAATTCCAACGGGCTGATCACCCGTTTGCCAGTCACTTCGATTACGGAAACAACAGCAAATGGATTGATTTGCCGTTGCCCTAAAGACGCCAATAGGCGTGATGGGAAACAATGGCAAAGAAAGCCTATCTGCTGTTGCCCTAAGACGCCACTAGGCGTAATGGCCACTGACTGCTTTGACGGTCGGTGGCTAAGGACGGAAGAAGAAGAAGTGTACACAATGGCATTATCATCCCCAGCATTATCATTTATAAGCTGATCAATATCCAGCTCTGCTCTCCCATTGGCCCAAATTCTGCATTCTCTACCATGATGATGACTTGCTGGTAGTTCATCCAGCTCTCATCTGACTTACTCTACTCTTCTCCCTTGAATATTTTTAACTGGGGTCACCTGTCTAATAGTCTCCTCTGCCTGCGCCATCCATGATATCCCCCTCTTTATTCTCGCTCCTTTGATGTCAGCTATGTTCCCATGCAGGGGATGCCTTTTGTCTGTGGTTACATGCATACATGCTTTTACCTGGGCCATCGTATACCTGGATCTAATTGACAGCAATCCAAGCATGTGCCGCATCATCACAATAGGGGTATCTTGCATGCAGCCCAAGACTATATGCATCCCTTCATTTTGAATGCGTTCCAGTTGTTCACACTGTGATATTGACAGCGTGAGTATTCCCAGGCCTTACTCGATTACAGACAAGACCAGCTGATGCTCCAGGTGCGCTGCAGCCATTGTTTTTACGGCTGCCAGACCTCTCTTGCACTTCTGTATGATGTGATCAACATGGTACGTATACGATAGTCTAAGATCGAATGTTACTCCAAGGTATTTCAACTTGTTCTGCCTTTCAATTTTCTGTCCACTGAGAGTAATGTCTGGAAGATCTGCTTTCAATATAGAGTTATTCAAGAAGCACCAAAGCACACAGGCTTTGTTGGGATTGACCGTGGAGCTGGTTTCGTCGCACCATTTAGAAACTGCTTGACGTGTCTCATGTATGCTTTTAACCATTTCATTTCTATCTGAACCAGTCCTGTAAATGAGCAAGTCATCGGCAAAAGTTAATGTTCGTCCCAAACCTGTTGGTTGGATTGCAGCTATTTTTGCTGTATAGATGTTAAACATGAAAAATTTTGGCCGGATACCATCACCAACCAAGATCTGCTTACTCGGAGCAAGCAAGAGAACATGCACACCATCATAGCTGGCAGACGCTGGAGCTGGGTTGGCCATGCCCTCAGAAGAGACCCCAATGCCATCACAAGAACAGCTATGCTATGGACCCCTGAAGGAAAACGAAAGAGAGGCCGACCAAAAACAACTTGGCGGAGGACTGTGGAGGCTGAGATGCAAAGAATGAACCAGAGTTGGGGCACTGTACGAAGGATGGCCGCCGACCGAGCAAAGTGGAATCAATTTGTTGTTGCCCTACAAGACTCCACCAGGCGTAATGGCCACTGACTGCTTTGACGGTCGGCGGCTAAGGATCAAAGAAGAAGAAGAAGAGATGTTAAACAGCACTGGTGATAATGGAGAACCCTGGGGTAATCCTGGGCAAATGTGCATTGGTTCTGATGTCCATGTTCCCAAACGAAATGCAACTGCTCTCTCAGTTAAGGCAGCTGCTATCCACCTTGTTAGCCATGGGTTTACACCACATTCCTTTACACAGTCCATCAAGGTTGCAAAGTCAACACTGTTGTAAGCATCCTCTAGGTCTTTTGCCACAGCCACCGTTTCTTGTTTACCCTGGAAACCCTCATATACGAGGGAAGGTCAAAAAGTAATGCCTCCTATTTTTTATGTATGTAAATACTGCATCGGTGTGCAATTTGCAAATTTAGCAGGATTCCTCAAACACTCTTCTGCACTGTATAGCATTACCAACCTGTTTCAGTAACAGGTGGCACCACTGTAACAGTTTAAAAATGGCTGCCAAAGACGTTCGGTTAAAACAACGTTATGTCATAGAATTCCTCAATGCTGAAGGTGAGACCCCAATTCGCATCCACGAACGTTTGAAGAATGTTTATGGAGATTCAACAGTGGATGTTAGCACTGTCCGACGTTGGGTACATCGTTGTGACGAAGCTGAAGTAGAATCCAAGAGGCAGTCAATGGAATGGCATCACACAACATCGCCGACAAGAAAGAAGTTCAAAAGTTCACCATCTGTAGGGAAAGTTATGGCCTCCGTGTTTTGGGATGAGAAGGGTGTGATTCTTCTTGACTTCTTGGAACAGGGAAACACGGTGAATGCAGACCGTTACATTGAAACTTTGAAGAAGCTTAGAGGTCGTCTTCTGCGACTTCACCCATTAAAAGATCAGAGAACTGCACTACTGTTGCACGATAATGCCACGCCACACACCGCTAAACGCACCATTGATGCGATTGCAGAATGTGGCTGGACATTATTACCACATCCCCCTTACAGTCCCGATCTTGCACCTCCTGACTTCCATCTGTTTGGACCACTGAAAGAAGATCTTCGCGGACATCACTTTGAGGACACCGAGACCCTTAAACGCGCCGTATGCCAGTGGTTTAGGAAAAAGGACACACATTTTTACCGTGCGGGGATACATGCCCTTGTGAGAAGATGGACAAAAATTGTAACAAATAACGGAGACTACACTGAGAAATAAATTTTTGAAGTTCAGACTTGGGGCTACATTTCAATGTGAATTTTATCTGTTTTCGTGCCTATTGAATGAAATTAAAAATTACGAGGCATTACTTTTTGACCGTCCCTCGTACATCGTACGCAAATGTTCCAGCGATACCCCATGATACTTTTATTGGTCTATAACTGCCCAGGGTATCAGGGAGGATGTGTGCATTTGCAAGGTGGTTCATTAATTGTCTCGCCACTATCTTCTCAAGTAATTTGCCGTAGACATTCTGCAATGTGATGATTTGATAGCTGCTTAGGAGTGTGAGGTCTTTACCAGGTTTAGGAAGTGGCCATAGGTAGTTATGTAGCCAGTCTTCTGGCACCTCAGCATTCTGTATACTGGTGTTGAAATCATCACTACATTCGTAATACCTCTGTCATCAAGCTGCTTGATGTGTTGATACTGTACACCATCAGGACCCAGAGCAGTGTTTCTACATGCTTTTAAAGTATACATAATGTCCTCGTCAGATCTGAGGTCAAAATATATCTCGCCTTTGATGTCATTTTCCAGTACACGATTCTTAATCTCTTGATGGGCAGCTTTATCACCTTTATCTGTCTGAGTGATATACTGACTGAATAATGCACGTCCTTTCTCTTCATCGGTCTTCAGGCTTATTCCCGCAGAGCTCAGAATATTACGTATGGGTTGGCTTATATTGTTTCTATTCATTCGTCGATGTAAGGACCAGAATTTCTGTAAGGTCTTTTCCATGCCCATGTCACGAAGTGGATTTTGGACTAGAGGCTGCCTACCTAAATAGACTAGACCCTAGTGGAAAGAAAGACTAAGAAGATAGATTTCAGAAGAAAATAACAGTGACTGTGGGAGATGAGGCTATTGGCGTCAAGGGTCGAGAACCTAGATTGACTCCCTTGCCACTAGGTGACGTAATTTTTTGCGATAACCTCACTACCTCTAACTACCAAGACTGGGATAAGGTTTAATTACTTAACACCACAGACACCACTTACAGACAACATATAGGTTGAAGTAAGTGACTGATCCAGCCGAGAAAATTTACAATGGATTTATTTACACCACAGAAAATTCATATAACATACTACAAAATAGAATAAACATGTGTGTTCACACCCCTGGAAAGAACATAACAATTAATTTCAAGTGATTAGGTAAGGTAACCCCACAGTCGCCCTCCCCTCAACCTGTAAGGAAGAAAGGTAAGTAATACAACAACATGTGAAGGAGGATCTCTAACACCAGATCCGTCTTTCTCCTAATCAACCTGATATCATGTAAACACACCCTAACTCCTACTGTCCGTCTGTCTGCAGACGTGTTTCTACACAAATGACGTGCCTACACCGCTGCTCCACTATAGGCTAAATATTCTCTGACTACCACAAAGTCCACGACCAGAACCCTTCTATCACCTCCGACACAACTTACAGATGACTTGCTGAGTTCTAATGTTATGTTCAGTGTCTGTCTGACACTCCTAGTTCCTACAGAAAAACGACTCCTCCACTACTCTCCTTCTCTCCATCTATTGCAGCTCAGAGGTATTTTTGCCCTCTTTCCTCTGACTGCCGTTGTAGCTGCTAACTTGAATTGGTATTCTGGTTTCTCGACTTGGACTCTTCTGCACTACCAATGACGATTCTGGAAAAATCACAGGCCCCGTTACCCCTCTCTTGGGTCTGGGCCGTCGGTGTTATTATGACCGACCAATCACGACACCTCTAGGCCCTGCGCCTAGGTTCAGTGTGTGCTTTATCTGAGCGTGAATAGCTCCGAATTTTATTAAGAACCTCTTGTTCTTGCTGACGAAGTCTGTGCTTCCAGCTCCTTGCTCTCTTGGGTACAAAAACGTTTGCACCAGTGAACCCCTTGTCACTACTCCACTTTCTTTCCTGGCTCTGCCGACTCTTCTTCTCCTGAGAAGACCGGCGAACTTCTAGCCGCTGAAGGACTACTGTAGCCCTAGCTGCCACGCCTGGAAAATATCTGCAGCATGAATTTCTCTCGAAAGAGCAGTCGGCTCTGTATATAAATACAGACAGTTCTTTCCCAAGGCGTAGAAGTTCAAAAAAATCTCCGCCTTCTGCCAGGGAACCCCGCTTATTTATTACCCGAGACCACGCTACGCGTGAGTCATAGCTAGGCTTTGTTCTTAAGCGGGTCGATCTATGAACCAACCAACGTGCCAGGAATCGACCGCGGTCATGATCTAAATTTAGAACTCCAAGCGGAAAATTTCGTTCCACGCGCTCATTGAGAAAGTACCAGAAATGCTCTGCCATTTTGTTACACTAGAAAATCTCTACCTGAACGAATTATCTTAATGAAACAGCACGCTGGTGCCAGTCTAAAAGTTAAAACTACCATATTTTCTAGAAACCGTAATTCTTAATCTACACAGAAAATCCAAACTCGATTATTATACAAAGAGAAATAAAAAAACGAATAAGATAAAAATCCCACCGTAATCTTCCTTAAAAACGTAAAAAAATGCTAGGAACCGAAACTTGGGGCCTGTTGTAAATTCAATCACATTAACTCCTCACATTACCCCCCTCTTCAAGTTCGTGGTACACGATCTAATTTAATGTGATCTTGTATTTCCAGACTGGCCCGTATCCAGGTCTAAAGGACTGTCTATCGGTTCCGAAGTCTCAGGGTCACGACTGGTGATTTCCACCTGGCGACTACGACTCCCATGGTTGTCCTGCGACTTTCCTTTTCTACGTTTCCTCCTTCTTCTTCTACCAACTCCCATGCTCCGGTGGAAGAGTTGATCTTTCTTCGGACCTATACCATCCAATGGTGGGTCTGAACCTTCCTTGGCTATGTCCGTAAAAAGGCTGTCTTGGTCAGCTGCCCTGGCCAACTGGCTTTGTGGCTGCCTGACGATGGCGACTACCTTGCTGCGCCTCGGCGGGTTTGAGACCACAGGTATATGGCGATGAAGGTGCGAACTATCTGGTGCTCCCAGCATAGATTCTCCGCTCGCTTCCCTCCCCTCTGGTTTGCCTAGAGGTTGCGTAGAGATTGCTCCTGTCTCCACCCTCTCACCAGGGGTTCTCACTGGGTTGCGCCTGACCTCAGCGATATCCATTTCCCCTACTAAGCAGAACGCATCTGGTAGTACGTTTGTGCTTCTTGCATCTTTGCAAGAGCCGCTTTCTGTAAGCAAGCTGGTAGCGGGATGGGGCCCATCTCCGTTTATAGGCAAACGGTTTCTCAGATCACTGTCCTCCTCCGTCTGAGTAAAGTGCTGGTCGGATGGGGCTCCAGGGCTGGTTGGAAACATATGTTCGCTCGATTCGCTGTCTTCTGCCCTATGAAGATTGCGCTGGTCGTGTACATACGTTCTACCACTCTTGTCAGTATGTTCCTCGCTCTCAGGAGGTGATACCATCGGGGGCCTAATTCCCGACGACAACGAAGGTATTTCCAAAATCAAAGGCGTCGCCGCTGTTTGGCCCTTCGGCTTAACAGGGCTGTCAGAGGGATACGCCTCTGAAAAAACCATTCCACTAACCTTGGAGGTATTTAACCTCTCCATCTCAAGGGGTGGCTGGTTGAGCTCTCGTGGGGCTCCGTGAATCCGGGACATTCCCTTTTCACTTCTCTGGCCTGTAGTAGGCCCCCTTGCACCAGCAAGGATCGGGACTGGGGGGTTTCCCAAAACTATATATGGGGCCCCCAAGATGAAGTCATAAGCTGGCTGTTCCATTACAGCAGCTTTGATTGTGCCACGCACAAACCTACTCTCCACCTTAATATTGGCTATCTGCAGATGCTGTGAGGTCCCTCCCCTCAAAACTCCACCAATATCAACCTTTTCCTTAGTCATTTGGCCTGGTTGTACCAAATGTCGGGCGACTATACTCGGGTAAGTAAGCCCGCTGTCAAATAAACAAGTGGTAGCAGTGCCATTCACTACTGCTGGTCCACTGTTAGAGAAACACTTCTCTGCTTTGAAAGGTTCCCAATTGTTCCCTTTTTTCACTCTCACCGCCCTTAAACACGCTGTATGGTGAGTGGGTGGTTTGTTTACACACCGAGAAGTCCAGTGAGAGGTGGTACGGCAATTACGACAGTACCTGTCGTTTCTCCCCTGTTTCTAGCGGGTTCATGAGACGTTGTCGCCTGTGCTCTGTTGTGCGGTTGGGGCCGCAGGTTATGACTGGGATGGGGCTCCTTGCGAGACGGCCCCTGCTGCTGATGAGCAGAAGACGAAAACGACTGCGATGCTGATGCTCCTTGGTCCGGTGCTGGTAGATCTGGGTGTTTTCATTTCTGGCCCAGTACTTCGGCCTGTGCCGTCTGGAACTTTTCAGCAAAAAGAATGATCTGGTCCAGTTGCTGAGCACCCTGCTCTGCCAGATACCTCCTCAAGTCAGGAGACATGTTTGCTTTCACTTGTTCGCACATGACAAGCTCTTCGAGTCCTTCAAACGTTTTTGCCAGACCCGACAATTCTCTCCAACGAGTGAGATAATTCCTCAGCCTTTCTGAAAAATGGGGAAAACTCTCTCCTTTCTCCGGCCTGCTCTCCCTGAACATAGCTTGGCACTTACGGGGGGTCCACTGGAAGCGTTGTAACAGTGCGTTACGAAGGGCCTCAAAGTTATTTTGTTCATCACTGAGCATCTTACTGTAGATGTCGTAGGCCTGGTTTTTCAACGACTGAGATAATTTGAGGCACCACAAACTCTCATCCAACCCGTACGCTTTTGCCATTCGTTCAAATTTTTCCAGGAAAATGTCAATTTTTTCATTCCCATTAGGGAAAGAGTCCATTGGAAAATTCATAGCCGCCATCCGGGAGCCTCCCTGTCCTGGGGTGTCTGACGCCCCAGCTCTGGGTGAATCTCCATTTGCTGAACTGCCCTCTGAAGATCTACTTTGCAGTTCCAGAGACCGCATGGCAAGTTCATGCTGTCTCTCTGCTGCCTTCTCCTGTTTCGCTGCTTCTGCGGCCCTTTCTGCCTTTCTCTCCTCTGCCTGTCGGGCCTTCTCTTCTTTCTCCGCTTCCAATTTACGCAGGTCCATCTCTGCCAGTCGGGCCCTCTCTTCTTTCTCCGCTTCCAATTTACGCAGGTCCATCTCTGCCAGTCGGGCCCTCTCTTCTTTCTCCGTCTGCCGGTCCTGTTCCCTCATAATGTAAGCCCTAGTCTCGGCCTCATTCATCCCCATGCTTTTAGCTGCGTCCTTCCATGCAGTAAGTAGCTTGACCAATTCAGCCATCTTACCTTACAAATCAGCAGTAACTCACCAAGGGGGGGAAATGATAAAAAAGAACAAGAAAAATTTACTGTACCTACTCAGCACTACTCCCTGTGTAACCAATGTCCCAAAACCCGAACTCAGACTAGCACCAATATGAAGAACTACCTGAAAAAATTATTGGTTAGGCAGCTACCTGAAAACCCGAATTTACCTTCCTGTTAAGAAAAAATTCGGTTAGCCATCAGTTACCTCAAACTAACTACAGCTACAATCTGACTGCACCCTGTGGAGAAACTTCCTGTGGAAAAAACTATAGCTGGATCAGTTTATAAAGCTCTAGTCTAGGGGATATTATAAAGAATCTATTTCCCAGAACTTTCCTATAGAAAACAATCTATGAATCTTGACATGATCACAGAATTGATCCCAACAAAGATGATCTACCGGACGAACGCCGCCACTTTGTCAAGATCACAGAATTGAACGTAACAAAGATGATTCACCGGACGATAGCACCCACTTTGTCACGAAGTGGATTTTGAACTAGAGGCTGCCTACCTAAATAGACTAGACCCTAGTGGAAAGAAAGACTAAGAAGATAGATTTCAGAAGAAAATAACAGTTGACTGTGGGAGATGAGGCTATTGGCGTCAAGGGTCGAGAACCTAGATTGACTCCCTTGCCACTAGGTGACGTAATGTTTTGCGATAACCTCACTACCTCTAACTACCAAGACTGGGATAAGGTTTAATTACTTAACACCACAGACACCACTTACAGACAACATATAGGTTGAAGTAAGTGACTGATCCAGCCGAGAAAATTTACAATGGATTTATTTACACCACAGAAAATTCATATAACATACTACAAAATAGAATAAACATGTGTGTTCACACCCCTGGAAAGAACATAACAATTAATTTCAAGTGATTAGGTAAGGTAACCCCACAGTCGCCCTCCCCTCAACCTGTAAGGAAGAAAGGTAAGTAATACAACAACATGTGAAGGAGGATCTCTAACACCAGATCCGTCTTTCTCCTAATCAACCTGATATCATGTAAACACACCCTAACTCCTACTGTCCGTCTGTCTGCAGACGTGTTTCTACACAAATGACGTGCCTACACCGCTGCTCCACTATAGGCTAAATATTCTCTGACTACCACAAAGTCCACGACCAGAACCCTTCTATCACCTCCGACACAACTTACAGATGACTTGCTGAGTTCTAATGTTATGTTCAGTGTCTGTCTGACACTCCTAGTTCCTACAGAAAAACGACTCCTCCACTACTCTCCTTCTCTCCATCTATTGCAGCTCAGAGGTATTTTTGCCCTCTTTCCTCTGACTGCCGTTGTAGCTGCTAACTTGAATTGGTATTCTGGTTTCTCGACTTGGACTCTTCTGCACTATCAATGACGATTCTGGAAAAATCACAGGCCCCGTTACTCCTCTCTTGGGTCTGGGCCGTCGGTGTTATTATGACCGACCAATCACGACACCTCTAGGCCCTGCGCCTAGGTTCAGTGTGTGCTTTATCTGAGCGTGAATAGCTCCGAATTTTATTAAGAACCTCTTGTTCTTGCTGACGAAGTCTGTGCTTCCAGCTCCTTGCTCTCTTGGGTACAAAAACGTTTGCACCAGTGAACCCCTTGTCACTACTCCACTTTCTTTCCTGGCTCTGCCGACTCTTCTTCTCCTGAGAAGACCGGCGAACTTCTAGCCGCTGAAGGACTACTGTAGCCCTAGCTGCCACGCCTGGAAAATATCTGCAGCACGAATTTCTCTCGAAAGAGCAGTCGGCTCTGTATATAAATACAGACAGTTCTTTCCCAAGGCGTAGAAGTTCAAAAAAATCTCCGCCTTCTGCCAGGGAACCCCGCTTATTTATTACCCGAGACCACGCTACGCGTGAGTCATAGCTAGGCTTTGTTCTTAAGCGGGTCGATCTATGAACCAACCAATGTGCCAGGAATCGACCGCGGTCATGATCTAAATTTAGAACTCCAAGCGGAAAATTTCGTTCCACGCGCTCATTGAGAAAGTACCAGAAATGCTCTGCCATTTTGTTACACTAGAAAATCTCTACCTGAACGAATTATCTTAATGAAACAGCGCGCTGGTGCCAGTCTAAAAGTTAAAACTACCATCTTTTCTAGAAACCGTAATTCTTAATCTACACAGAAAATCCAAACTCGATTATTATACAAAGAGAAATAAAAAAACGAATAAGATAAAAATCCCACCGTAATCTTCCTTAAAAAAGTAAAAAAATGCTAGGAACCGAAACTTGGGGCCTGTTGTAAATTCAATCACATTAACTCCTCACAGCCCACCTGTGTCATGAAGGCCTCTCATACTTGGTCCTTGGCTTCCCTGGCGACGCTCTTGAACCTAATGGTGGCTTTCTGTATTTTCTCCTTTATCTCTTTAACCCCTCCATTATTCAATGTATCTCTCTTTCGTGCTTTCCTCCATTCTTTTGTCGTTCTTTCCTTTTCTATCCATGCTTTTTCTACATCCTCATTCCACCAGGGTGGTTGGGTGAAAGATGTTCTAGCTGTCTTTTTCCTAGCAGTGTGGACGCCATGCAGTCTTTTTATGGCGGCTTTGTGTACCTATACCTTGACGGTAATACCCCAATCCCCAGAGCTATGCCAGTGGGAGATTTACTCCTGGTAGGTTCAACCAAGCTGGAATGGTCTGCGTGGGTAGGGGTCAGACAAAAGCTGGTACTCTGGTCCTCCAGGTTGGGGGTTTTAGCACAGGGCTGACACCCCTGTCTATGTAAAAAAAAATTGCACGTTACGGAAACAACAATAAATGGGAAAACTTTGCTGCGGGACGGACATCCGGAGTCTCAGGCTCGTATGACTGACAGTGGTGAAAGCCGAAAGGAAGCCACTGGCATGAACCAGAGTTGGGGCACTGTACGAAGGATGGCCGCCGACCGAGCAAAGTGGAATCAATTTGTTGTTGCCCTACAAGACGCCACCAGGCGTAATGACAGTCGGCAGCTAAGGATCAAAGAAGAAGAAAACTTAACATGCAGACATCGATTGTTGCACAGAAAGGGGGATGTCTCCTCACATGAATATACTGGAATTGTACAAAGTCAATTACTTAGGTAAAACGCAGCAAAACAGGCTAAAAATCTCAAACTACGTCAGACATCTTAAACCAGAAGTTAGTATAATTATTAGAATTAGTATAATTATTAATTGATAACCAGTCTACAACAGATCCTACTGACAGAAGAACAATCAATGAATTCAAAATCAACTTACCGCAGTACGACCAATACTTTGTTGGATCTCATTCAGAAACTCCAGTTGCTGCGCCGCTTCATCAACATGATCTAGCAACAGCTGACACCCAATTATCCCTGTCAGAGCTGCCACACTTGTCTCATCAAGCTGCATGGCATTTCTGTGACACTTCATGGCTTCCTTCACCTGCAGGAGAGTGACCAGTTCATGGCTTGGGTTTTTCATCATCATGTTCCTTTGTGCTCCTTACAGAGCATGGAGCCACCACTGCAGCTGCCCCCCATGCAGGAAGCCTGCACCAAGCAGTCACATGCTCATGCAGTAGTGGTTTATGTGGCAGTTCATTTTACACAATGAGATTGCCAGCCTCCATGCACACCTTCATTAGTTGCCTCAGTACTGAGGATGCAGTAGTTCATAATCATATTTTGCCTCTTTTGAGACCCCCAGGAGATACATGGGGCTTACACAGGTTTGCTTCTGTAATAAATGTACGATTCTGAGCATTCGAATGACAGAGTGGTTAGGGTGCTGGTCTCTCGTTGCAAAGGTGCCAGGTTCAATTCACAGTATCAACACAGCTCCAGTCTATCCAGCTATAAATGGGCACCTGACTTTGAGTTAGGGATGGAAAAATATTGCGAGGAAAGGAACTGGTCACCCTAACTCTTGATGCTGGACCTAGTACAGTGAAGTCTCTAACACTTCCCTACCCTATAGCAGTATCTGCTACGGGACTACCTTTACCTTTAAACAATTTTTAAAAAAAATTTGTTGCCATGTTTTGGCAAGGCATGCGCTGTTTCACCTAGACACAGGGTCCATCAGTTATATTAGGAACTTGTGATGTATTCTATAAATATACAATAGTTCATATAAAAATGTAAAGGTAGTTCCATAACTGATACTGCTGTAGGGGAATCAAATGTTAGAGACTTCACCAGACTAAGTCAAGCTTTGAGAAGTGGGCTGACCAGTTCCCTTCCTCGCTGCCATTTCCTTCCCTAACTCAAAGAGCAGAGTCAGGTACCTATTTACAGCTGGGCAGACTGCAGCATGTCCTTACTATGATTTGTACCCAGCACCTTTGCCACAAGAGACCAGCGCTCTAACCACAGTTCATGTAATTAGGTCAATAAAATACGTGTGGTTCTGGAGGTCTTCAAGGAGAAACGGATACAATAGGACCTCTGCCGTCACCATGAAGGTCATAGGATGAGACTTTACAATAGGACCTCTGCCGTCACCATGAAGGTAATAGGATGAGACTTTACAATAGGACCTCTGCCGTCACCATGAAGGTCATAGGATGAGACTTAAGTGACAATGTTCACGAGGCTAACAACTTTATAATGTAAAATAAATTACTTCAAAAATACCGCAGTCAGAGAATAAAAGGGCTTTGATGCAGGCTTCTTGCATGCGGAGGTTACATGCAGTAATGGTCCAATGCTTCTTCGGGAGTAAAAAAAACAAAAAAAAAACAAAGAATATTCACTTTAAGTATCAACCAAACCAGAGTTTACAGTGTTGATAGTAGTATAACTCACTGGATACAGAAATCGACAGCCGCATTGGCAAAGCTGCAGCTACCTTTGCCCGCCTCACATTGCGTGTTTGGGGAAACTCTAAACTCACAATGAAGACCAAAGCTGCGGTATATAATGCCTGCGTCACCAGCACACTCCTATATGGCAGCGAGACCTGGACGACCTATGCTAAGCAAGAAAGAAGGCTCAATACCTTCCATTTGCGGTGTCTACGCCGCATCCTCGGCATCTCGTGGAAAGATAAAGTGACAAATGTCGAGGTGTTGTCACGTGCTGGCCTTCAAAGTATGTATACGCTGCTTAGACAGCGCAGACTTCACTGGCTTGGCCATGTTCGCCACATGGAAGATGGTCGCATCCCAAAAGATATCTTCTACGGACAATTAGCAGATGGCAAGAGAACAGTTGGGCGACCACAGCTGAGGTTAAAAAATGTGTGCAAGAGAGATATGAGGGCACTGGACATGGATCCAGCAACATGGGAGGATGAAGCTGCCGATTGCACTAAGTGGCGATGCTATTTACGGCGCCACCTCAGATTGGGCGAAGAGAGGCTCACACAACAAGCAGAGGTGAGGAGAACACGTCGAAAGGAGCACCAGGAAAGTAAGCAGCTGAGGGCTGCCACCTCAGGGGCGCATTCCCATAGTCAGTTATGACTGAAGGGGCTATTATTATTATTATTAGTAGTATAACAGTAAACATGTGACAAAGAACCGGGCAAAGCCAGGGAGAATGTGATGAGAAGACGCTAGCGATGGGATAAGACATCTGCTGAGGAAACCTACTGATATCATTACAAGGCAGTCCTTTTTCTAGAATCCCAAGGCTAAGAGAGGTGGAGGAAGACCGAAAAACACAAGGAGAAGAGAACCGGAGACAGGTATGACAATGGTGAGGAAGACATGGAAATAGCTTGAGCTGATGGCACAGGACAGGAGAACTTGGCAGGAGTTTGGTGAAGGTCTTTTTTTTTGGCATTTTGCAAAATTTCATCACTATGTTTTTTTATACTGATTGAATGGCCTTTTATGTGTTAACACAATTTTGATCAATCAACCAATCAATCAACTAATTTTGATCAATCAATCAATCAATTTTGATCAATCAATCACTCAATTTTGATCAACCAATCAATCAATTTTGATCAATCAATCAATATCAATCAATCAATTTTGATCAACCAATCAATCAATTTTGATCAACCAATCAATCAATTTAGATCAATCAACCAATTTTGATCAATCAATCAATTTTGATCAATCAATTTTGATCAATCAATCACGATAAATCAATCAATTTCGATAAATCAATCAATTTTGATCAATCAATCAATCAGTTTCAATCAATCACTCAATCAATCCCCTTTAGCTCCCCACGTAGCATAGGTCTTCAACAAACACATGCTAAGTCCTATTGCCGTGTGCCACCAGTCAAAGTCCTTCCACGTATTCCTCATCATATGTAATTCTGTCTCTTAGTGCCACTGGTACTTGTCATCAGTTTTCAAGTTGGTGACCTTGTGCCATTTCAATCCTTCTGCGCAAGCACCCATTTACATTAATCTCACTAACATACAAATCTGATAAAAGACTGGCACTTTGGTTTCAAATCACAGACTGCACATATACCTACAACCTGGACATAAAATTATAATATGATACTGCACTAAACCTCATCATCATCATGAAAACCTTTCAGCTCCAGATGAAGCATAGGCCCTCAACAAAAACAAGCCAAGCCCTTCAGTCCTGTGCCTTCTGCTCAAGGTCTTTCCATGCCTTCTTCATGCCAATCTCCAATTCTCTTCTCCAAGTGTTTATCTGGTTGCCCTCTAATTCTCTTACTCTGGTGGATTCCAGAACAGGGACAGCCATGTACTGCTATCGACTGGGTTTTTTTCCCTTAATGTGTGTCCCATCAAATGCCAGGATATTCGCCTCACCTCCTGTTCCACAGGTGTTTTTTAAATCACAGGTATGGTAAAGGTAAAGGTAGTCCCATAGCAGATCCTGTCGAAGGGGACTGGAAGTGTTAGAGACTTCATCATACGAGGCCCAGCATTGGGAGGTGGGATGACCTGTTCCCTTCCTTGCAGCCCTTTTCCTTCCCTAACTCAAATAGCAGTCAGGTACCCATTTACAGCTGGGTAGACTGAAGCATGTCGGTACCATGATTTGAACCCGGCACCTTTGCTGCGCGCGAGAGAGAGCAGCATTCTAACCACTCTGTCAATCGGACACTCTTTAAATGACTGGTATGGTTGTATAAAATCACATACACCTACAATCTGTAAATAAAAATGATATGATACTGTAGTAAACCTGATACTAGAATACAACTAAGATAGGATACAACTAAGATAGGATACAACTAAGATGATAACTCTTCTTCTGGGGTCAATAAATCATCATCCTTTTCCTTTGCAATCCTTACGGAGCATAAGAGCTACAAACTGTAGCTGGTGGCCCCTGCAGGATTGCACATCAAGCCCTCACATGCTCTAACAGCAGTTGCCTCTGGTGCAACTTATTCCCCATGGTGAGGTTGTCAGTCCCATGCATAATCTCATATTATGATGAAGCTGCCGATTGCGCCAAGCGGCGATGCTTTCTACGGCGCCACCTCAGATTGGGCTAAAAGAAGCTTTCACAGCAAGCAGAAGAGAGATGAAAACGTTGATAGGAAAATCCAAACACCAGGCAACACCAGATTTTAAAAAAAAAAAGCCTGTGGTAATTAAGACATTACCTGATGCAGTGAAAAGAAAAGCTTCTGACTCTATTTGGCCTTACCTACTAGAAATTTGACCTTAGATATGAGAAACAGGCCTTCCATTAACCCTGGGCTAACCAGGAAAATAAGCAGCTGAGGGCTGTCACCTCAGAGGCACATTTCCACAGTCAGTTATTACTGAAGGGGCTATTGTTATTATTTTCATTTGACATGCCTGGGTCGCAGTAGTTCTTTCTTTCTCTCTTCAGAGACTCCCAAGGAGCTTACACAGTGGCCGGTAACTGGATACCAGTATATCATTAAATAAAAACATAACAAGCATGTTTAACAGCTTTAGCTCAATGTGGCTGGCCATATTTAAAGATTAATGTAAACAGACGTCTGCATTTTTCAAGCTGTGTTTTTTTGTTACTCTCAGTTTATCATTGTTTTCTAAAACCTGTATTTTGTCTCATGTAGTTCCTGGGGAAGAGGAAGTGGGCCTCTGATGAGACAAAGAATAAAAACCACTGCTACCTCAGATGAACATGAAGCTGTGCATGAGACCAGCAACTTCACCATGTAAAACAGACTGCTTCAGAAACCACCACTGTTAGAGCACATGAATGCTTCAGTGCTGGCTTCCTGCAAGAGGACTAGCTGTAGTGGTGATCTCATGTTCCATAAGGGACAAAATTCTTCTTCTCCTTCTTCTGCATTCGTCCTGAAAAGGATGTTTGTTACGTTGTGTCGTGGTTTACAGCAAAGCTGCGATATTCACGCCTTTCGGCCCGACACAGCTGGTTTCAGCATGCCATTTTTGTGACCGGGTTAGCCTTCCCTCTTCAATCCCTACTCTCTCAGCCAGACTGCAGTGATGCAGCCTGTTTCCAGGACCACCACTCGGAGGTGGAGTAGGGTCTTGGTCAGCTCTGGTTCGCTGACCCTGACGCAAGCAGTCAAGCTATGGGTCGCTGACTGCATTTCTCACTATTGCTGCGTCTTTGGTCCCAGGGACAAAAATGAAAATAATGAATAATGACAAAAACCTGCACCTTACTGTTTCTTAGATTCCTTTTTTTAAGCTTCTTTACCAATTTTGTCAAGCGTCTGATTGACAGAGTGGTTACAGCGCTGGTCTCTCGCGGCAAAGGTGCCAGGTTCGTTTCACGGTACCAACACGCTTCAGTCTACCCAGCTGTAAATTGGTACCTGACTTTGCACTTGAGTTAGGAAAGGAAAAGGCAGCGAGGAAGAGAACTGGTCACCCCACCTCTTGATGCTGGACCTAGTATAGTGAAGTCTCTAACACTTCACTCCCCCACAGCAGTATCTGCTTTTGGACTACTTTTTTACCTATTTTTATTTTTCACTTGTGGCTTGTCCTAATGAAGTTTCAAAAAGTAATGTCAAATCTTTATCCTTGCGTCTATATAAAATTGTTGTAAATACTTCTGAGTTGTCATCTTCATTGGTTTGGTTTGGATTTCCAGGACCCTGATCATTGCATACGGACAGCACCATCAGTGCTCCGAACCCCTCACTTAGATCAGCACAGTGCACAAACTCCGTAACACCAGAGCGGATCCCAATGTGTGTAAACAGAAATTACTTACTTACTTACTTAGTCGTTCCCCTTCTACCGTGTGGTGTAGAGGTTTGGAAGAGAGAGCGCCAGACTATCCTATCGGCTGTCTTCCTCCTGGCCTGGTTCCATTCTAGTCCTCGGTCCTTCAAAGATTGTCTAATGTTGTCCTCCCAGCGGACTCTGGGTCATCCTGGAGGTCTGGATCCCTGGCTCTTTGTTTCCCATGCTTGTCGTGGTAGCCGATAGATGTGGGTACATCACTGTAGAGCAGCGTGTTGCCATCAAGATCCATGACTCCTTGTCCCTTTTTCTTTGTTTCCGTTATAGCCAGGATTTCTAATTTAGCTTTCCTCATCTCTTCCACCAGCTCCTCTTTTTTCCCATTTATACTTCTTGTGTTCCATAAGTCATATTCCGTAGTCTGTTCCAGTTCGTCGCCTTTAGAATCAGTCCGATTTTTTCTCTTGTAGTTCGCCTAATCATGTTTTAAGGCAAACAGGTGATTGGCCTGTTGTGCCTCTGCATGGTGGAGGGGCTACCTCCTTACGGCCTCCATGCAGGCCGCCCTCCTCCTTTTTCAGCCGGGCTTTGGACCGGCCTAGGCAGAGTTCAGAAATTACACATTCTATAAATACCTTCATTAATTTTGGATATAACAGTTCCTTAAATCTTAAAAACTGTCATGAGTACCTTGCCCTGCAGGAGTAGCTGGCAGCCCATTTCATTCACAAACTCAGCATTGTTGTGATCAAGTGACACTGCTCGTTCTATCAACACTTGTGTCTGCTGTATGACCAAGGAATTTCTGCCACACTGCCAAAAATGAAAATATCTTATGTATACTGATTTATAATGATGACTGAAATGGTCTTTATGCAAAACTGGCAACACATATGTATTTATATACAGTAAGTATTGTAAAAATCAATGTAGAGGACAACATTAGACAATCTTTGAAGGACCGAGGACTAGAATGGAACCAGGCCAGGAGGAAAATAGCCGATAGAATAGTATGCCGCACTCTCTTCCAAACCTCTACACCTGACGGTAGAAGAGGAATGACTAAGTAAGTAAGGTAAAGGATCCCGTTACACGCCCACTGAGGCATACCGGGAATATGGTGTTAGGCCCATATTTTCTTGACCATCGGCACACTAGGGGTGATGTGGTCAGCATCACGCCGGCCGCCTTAACCTTCCCAGAATTGCTCTGGTACCCAATTCATGAGGGTGGGTCGACCCCGGAGCCGTTTGCGGTCGAAAAAATCCCACCTCAACTGGGGATCGAACCATGGACCACCGAGCTAGGAAGCCAAGCACTAACCACTGTGCTACTGCAGCTCCTTCACCGTAGAAGAGGAACGACTAAGTAAGTATTATCTATGAGTGCACATGCCTACACAGACATGCCATACACATTCGACACACGGCCAGATTAGTCCAAGGCAGGCCTCTAGGCTTTCTGGTGTTTGGGACCCCCCTTCACCTAATAGGCAATAATTGTAATATTTTTTTCAAACATCCTTAGCGTGGTGATGGTGTATACTAGATTTATTAATAGACTGGTGTTTTACTTTGTTAGCATTGCTTACCTCTTTTATTAGTAATTATAATTTATTAATGTTTATTAGCAAATAGTTCATGCGCCGTTATGATTTTGCCGGGGTGCATTATGTCTTTTAAGTTATTATTGTTTGTACTGCCTTTTTAGAAAGTTATGAATGCGATAGCAAAGTACAAACATTTTCTTTATGTACATAAATCTATGCATTTTAAAATATTTTTAATTTAATGCACAGGTCCCTAAGAGCTTCGAACCCTTAGGCTTCAGCCTGCTTAGCCTAATGGATAATCTGGCCCGGCACATCCACATATGCAGGGTGATAGAAAAGTCACTTCCTATTTTTACATGCTTTTCTTTAACTTGCCTTTTATGTCACTTTTGTGTCACCTTCAAATCTTGCAAACGATTTTTCAATCACTTCCAGATGAGCAATAGCTCTGAAACTTGGCATAGTTGTGTAAACCCAATGACAATACAATAATCAGTCGTAAAAATAATAAAATGAAAATTAATAATCATTTTTTTTTTGGTATTGTATAAGCACGGAAATGGGCGATAACTGCAAATAATCTAGGTGTATTCTTTCCAACAAGATTGTCTCTCTTGAGAGAAATGTTGAACCCCCCCCCTTTCCATACACTATCGCATGCGTGTGCTCAAACACACAGACATACACACAACTGACAATTACATTAAAAAAAATTTAATTTACAACTCTTATCAAAATTTAAAAAAAATTAAAATGTTAACTTTCTGTGTAATATACTGAATAATGAAATCCGCCTCCAGTGATCTGGACTCTATCGCAAACTGATGATGTAATTAGTGGATCGATTACATTTGACTTAAATTTAAAAACAAAACAAAAATAACACTAAAAAGAAGAAAATAAAAAAAAATATTTGAAACAAACGCTTTTAATGGACTAAAAAGCCACAAATAATTTTTCAAGGAGTTTATAGCTTGCAGTAAAAAAATGTAATACCAAATTGACAAAAAGCGTAGAGTGCTGATTCTACATGAAATTAACTTCTGTTTTATACTTCATTAGACACTTATGGATAAAATATATGATAAGCGCTTAAGCGCCCACGCATTTTGTCAATTTGATGTTACATTGTTTTTACTACAAGCTATAAACTCCTTGAAAAATTATTTGTGGCTTTTTGGTGCATTAAAAGCATGTGTTTAAAATATTTTTTATTACAAGTTTATATCCCCACTTGTATCCACTGGATATATATGAAACAAATGTCAAAAAAATAAGGAATAAGTGTCATTTGACAACATAATTTTCATTTATTTTTTTTTTCCCCAGAAGAAAAATTAAGACGTAATAAACTCTAAAATGGCTAACAAACTGATGGTACAAGAGACAACGAAAATGGCTGCCCGCTATGGAACCCCGTGCTGAACACACCAATCTCACGTCGAGTTGTAATGTTAATGTGACAGTCTTTATTTTGACGTTTTTTAGGAGAGAATAAATAACAATTTAAAAATAAGTAGTACCTTATATATATATATATATATATATATATATATATATATATATATTCAACCAAGTAAATAATCAAGTAAATAGGACTTGTAACACCCCTTCATACATCAAAAAGATATCTCACTGAAAAGTACATTCATCCATAACCTTGCAGCTCCCTGTAAAGCATAGGTCTTCAACAAATACTCTTTAAGCCTTTCTGTTTTACCATGTGTTATTTAGTCTCCCTCTGTTTTTCTTACTCTCAGGGTTCCAAAACAAAGGCTGCCTTGTAACGCTATCAACCGGCTTTATCAATGTTTGTCATATCCAAAACCAGCACCTTCTGCTTACCTCTTGTTCCACTGGTACTTGCCTGATTCTGTTCAGGAGTTTCCCACTGGTGATCTTGTCATACCATTTATGTTTGATACATTCCTTCCGATTGACAGAGTGGTTAGAGCGCTGGCCTGTCGCGGTAAATGTGCCGGTTTTGATTCGCGATATTGACACGCGTCAGTCTACCTAGCTGTAAATGGTTACCTGACTTTGCACTTGACTTAGGGAAGGAAAAGGCAGTGAGAATAGGAACTGGTCACCCCACCTCTCGATGCTGGACCTAGTATGTTGAAGTCTCTAACACTTCATTCCCCTATGGCAGTATCTGCGATGGGACTACCTTTTTTTTTTACATTCCTTCTTTGTGAAATATTTTCTTGATGAATAATGTTTTCAAAATTTATTACAATCTTTCTTCTAGAACTAAATCATCAAGTAATCAGGACATGGAACAACCCTTCTTTGAAAAATTTTTAACTAATTAGTAAATTTTCAGGACTTAATTATTAACAAACTTTTGTAACAACAAACAAAGTCTTCAGGAAGTCTTAAACTCTATCTTAATAAAATGCCTGGGGTTCTCTGAAGGGACAGAGAAAGAATAGGACTATGGTTTTCTTAGGCATGTTGTTGTAGCAAAATATGCGAGAATAAACGCTCAATTCAGTAAGATCTGGGCATAAAACGATAATAAATACATTTGCCCGCATGTGTCTGACGGTTGTCATCTTCAAAGCCAGCACCGCTGCCTTTTGCACAGTGCTAAGCCTAGAGAACGATTTCACGGAAAAAGTCTGACACGCTTTAGTTTCGTTTTCGACAAACACTACTAATAGTTAACCTTTGCCCAATCTGCTGATTACATTTTGTAAGTCTAGCCTTACAATTAACTATTGGCGGAAGTATACCCCAATATAGCTATCTGAAGTAACACTTTCTGCCAACTTTGTAGCAAAATCAGTAGTAATCCTTACATTTTTTTGGTAATATTACACGATACAATGCTAAACTAGTAACGCAAATTCTTAAACCCGCCCCGTCTACCCCGCTTCGATGACACAGTCTGCAACGCATATATTCACACTGCGAAAAAGCCAGCCACGGCGTAACCACGCAGACAGTTTTATTTCCTCCTAGGGTAGCATTTCTGATGTAACTAACACAAGTAGTTATTGGAAAAAATACATGCTCGCAAGATGAAGGAGGGGAAGATGGCGGACTTGTGTAAAATTTTATTTGACGATGGACGATGAAATAAATTGGAAATTTTAAACCATTATGAAGTTCCCCGTAAGAATTATATGCTAGTGTGACGTAAAGTTAGCTGAGTAAGAATGTACTTTAAAATATATGATATTCCCAGTATTAGAGAAGTTATTGAAGAAATAATAATCTCTAAGAACACACGACCAGACACACTGGCGTTCCTGCTCATGTTTTTTCGGTAACGTTAGGAGGACGCGAGCTGGAAAAAGAGGCAGGGAGGTACATTCAAATTAGTTTGAGGTGAACAGAGTATGAATGGGAAAGGGAAACGGTAGGAGAAATGTAATCCTAACGTGATATCTTTTGTATTGGGCATGACTAGAGCAGACTAGCCAATCCACCACCAGTTATTCAAAATTATTTTGGGTTTTTCATTCAAACTGCATTTGAATTCAAGTAGTAGAACGTTACGATTGGCTGGGCTGGTAGATATTAGCAAAAGGCTTTGATTATTCATTGCCAGTTGAACTAATATTTTTATACAGATACGCTGAAAAACAGCTGTGTTAATTATAAACTTAAATAAAGAATCAAGTCACAGTCTGTACGATTCGGAGGAAGCTGAGGCCATTTCTTCACTAAATCAGCGTCATTTGTTTATATATTTCTTGATTGTGGTAAGGATATTTTATGAAATTTACTATGTTTGGTCCAACTACAAAAGTTAGATACTGCTTTTGGGGAAAAAGTGAAGGACATGTCGGAAGCAGACATTGTTGAGTCCACACATTAAACGGTATCTGACTGATGTATGTTGTTATGATTATGTTGACATATTATTGTATTAAAATAGATTAGTAAAGCCTCTGTGTTCAATGAACACTGTTTACATGCCTGAAGCAAATATAAGTGTAAAGAAAAGAAGAGAAGATCATATCACAGGAAATGTGGTTACTCCACATTATTGTATGGAGGAAAAGTATGTGAACGTACAGTGGCGTATCTACTATAAGGACTTGAGGTGTGGTCACAATCAGGTGGGAGTCCTGTACGATTCGGGGCTAGTGCATTTGTAAGGCACGCGAGGCTGACCCCATACCTACATAGGAAATTAAGTGTTAGAATAAATGATCAGAGATAAAAGGCCAGGGTGTCCTTTTGTTGCAGAGGGTCTATGTTCCTGTTGCCGGCTGGTGACAGGAAACCTGCTGAGTGCTTATAAACGCCAACCAGTCTCCAACCAGACTTATATGCTGTTGAATATCCAGTAGGAGCTTTGGCGATTGTTGAACTTGAAATTTCTGCAACTACCCATCGTATTATCTTACAACAAGGACTCTCAGGTGAAGAGTAAAACATCTGGGGCATCTCTGACATTTTCTTGTGTTTCAAAATATTACACAGGAATTTTATGGGGGTAGGATGAACTACAGCCCTCATATACAGTGACTCTCCCGTTATATAAATACAGTGAATTAGCTTAATATTTCCTACAGGAAGAACAGTTATAAATACATAATAACTTTTAGTTATTGGGCAGATTGTCCCAACATTTTAAATTGTTCTTTTTTCTGTAAACTATCTTGTCTTTGTTTTCAAAGACCTGTCCACAAGCTATGAATGGACAGGCAAAATAAATTGTAAATACTTTTTTTAAAGAAAAACTTAACTGATAGTTATTAACTTCTTTTATAGAAACTTAAAGTGTTTGATTGTTGTGTACCATCATTCATTTCTCCCCTAGACACTAGGTACACCATACAATAGAGCCAGAAGATTGACCGTGTGAGACCTAGGGAGGTAGCTGTAGGTTCTCTGCACATAATTCATCATCATCATTTATAGAGTCAGAGGCCTACTTTTGCTTGACCTCACACGGTTATAGCAGACACCTTTTCATTCTTTTTAGGATACCATCATAACCTCCCCAGCAAAATCAACTTTGCTAAAGTTGTACCAGGTGACTGTGGCAAGGTCAATTATTTATGTAGCGTAATATGTATGGCTTGCTGTCTAGGCTCCCGAGCAAATGAAACTTTCAAAGTAATCAACATAGAAATGGCGTTAAATCGAGCCAACAATATGAACTGTGGCCAAAACTCCTCGGCGTACATGTAGACATTTATTAGCAATTACTTACTTACTTACTTAGATGTTCCTCTTCTACTGTGAGGTGTAGAGGTATTAGCAATTACACTGATGCATTTCTTGAATCCAACATCCTATGATATCCAGTAAACACAATGGTTATATTCTATTCCTTGACCACATATTATTTCCGTACAATGAACACCATTCAAAACTGCACTACTGGCAGTAGACACATCTGATAGACACAGTCCGAACATAAACAATGCTCTAGTCGCTAAGTCAAACAAAACGACGTCATATGCGAACTATGCATAGCGACTACAAATAGGTGCCACACTTGTGAGCACTACAATAATGTTCGTCACAACTCACATGTGGCGTGCAAAAGGCACATGCCACAGTGACTAATATGAGGTTCTGCAAGGGGCTACCAATCTCAACATGTAAAACAAACTGCTACATAAACCAGGAATGCAGGAGCATGTGTTTTGATGAATGTTTCCCAGCCATGGCAGTTGCTGCAAGCCCTGTTGGCAGACGAAGACGATTATCTTGGCAAAATATCTTATTTTAGTGAATACACTTCTCAGGATTTATTTTATTACATTTTTGTAAAATATACTGTTCAAAAAAAAGAAACGCAACATTATTGCAGTGGTAATGGACATCAAATTTCAAACTTGTACCAAAATTTTATTTTACGGAATTAATGTTTCAATCTTGGCATGAAGAAACTTTCAGACTTTAACAATGAAATGATGTTCATTAAATTTGGTTTGGACTTTTATTCTTTGCGACTGAGGCCTCCGTATAAGTAAGGTGTATGGCCTCCTCTGGCCTCTATCAGAGAACGACATCTCCTTGACATGGATCCGATTAGCCTTTGGATCTGATGTTGCGGGATGGCTGCCCACTCTTCCCGCAGTGCAAGAGGACAACTGTCGAAGATTGGCTGGAGCCACGTCTCGCTGGCGGAGTCGTCTTTCGAGTTCATCCCATAAGTGTTCTGTGGGGTTCATGTCTGATGACATGGCTGGCCACGGAATGGTCTGGACGTTGTTGTCAGCGAGGAACTGGGTGGTGAATAGTGCTACATGAGGTCGAGCGTTATCCTGCTGAAAAATCGACCCTCGACAAACAGAAGTGGAAGGACGTGAGGACGAAGAATTTCAGCGACGTATCGTTGGGCATTCAGGCGTCCTTCAATTTGCACCAGGTCACTTCTTCCCATGAAGTTGATCGCCCCCCACATCAGTACACCTCCACCACCATGTGGAGGAGCCTCATCAACGCTGTTCTGGGCGTAGCGCTCATGGACTCTGCGGTAAACTCTTCTCCGTCTATCGTGTCGCTGTAGCACAAAAAATGATTCATCACTAAACCAAACCCGTCTCCAGTCATTCCCAACGGTCCATTGACAATGCTGGTTTGCCCACTGTAGTTGGTTCTGGCGATGCCGGTCCGTAAGAACAGGACCTCTGTAGGGTCTTCTAGCCCAAAGACCAGAGTCGTGCAGCCGGTTCCTGACCGTTTGATCTGAAATTCAACGAGCTGCTGGCATTGACTGGACTGTGGTGGACGCAGATGCAAGTCGATTCCTGAGGTGATGCAGCCGTATGAAGCGGTCTTCGGCAGGAGTTGTGACTCTGGGTCTTCCACTGTGCGGCCGGTCTGCCACTGAGCCAGTTTCTTGAAATCGCCATCAAAGGCGACTAATGGTGCTTCTAACCACATTAAATTGTCTGGCCACTACATTTTGTGACTGTCCAGTCTGTAAACGTCCAATGATGATGAGTCGTTGTTCTGTAGTGAGATGAGCCATACTTGCGCATTGAACAACTGAATTTATTCGAGGAGTGTAAATCTTTTATAAGCATTCAATAATATGGTCAGAGAGTTTTAAGTTCAGTAAGTTTCACGGGATTCTCATGAACCTGTCATGAGTTATTGTCAAAAATGTTGTTTTGACCTTGACCTCTTTCATGACCTCACGAATCATGAGGTGAGTACAATTCAGGTAACCACGAGAAGTTAATGACCAGGTGGACACAGTCGATAAGTTGACTGATGTCCAATCAGCGAATATCTTTTATAAAAGTAATACCAAAAAAGTTGCGTTTCTTTTTTTGAACAGTATATCTTATTTTGGTGAATACAATTTTCAGGATTTGTAACATATCTTCCGTATAAATGTAAAGAAAAGCTCCTAATTCACCATAAGAATATTAAAAATAAAAAATAAGTTGGAGAATAAAATATTTTGACGTCTCAACAGAACGCAAACAGATCAGCTGCCAACATAAGTTTTCTACAGAAAAATCTGGCTCAAGGGCAAGGGCATGCCTGTGAGAAAGGTGGACAGAGTGAAGGAAAGTCTGAAGAAACACAGTACGGCACTCACCCATGTGTAACCTATCAAGAAAATCATAAAAGGCGCCTAAGGAGGGTTGGGCATAGGGCCATCTACCCTTTCCTGTAGAAACTTCAAGCCAACAAAATGTCAGCAAGTACGGCGGACAAGTCAATTAAAATAAGGAGAGGTTGGAGGATATTTGTGAAGGCCTGCTGGTAGCTGAAGTTTGTTGATGATGATGACAGTATAATATTGACCAAACCAACATACCTTGCATACACAAAACTACTTCTTCCTATGAAACTTACCAGCATAAATGTAAAGTAAATAAATTAAAAAGTAAAAGTAAATAATATAAAAGTAAAGTTTCTAAAATGTATTATATTCATTCTTTGTGAAATATCTAACCTATGAGGTACGTTTTTGGAATTTATTACATTTCTTCTGTGTAAACTATACATTCTAAGTATATTTTTCAGGATTTATAATGTTTTTTTACTAACCAGTGAGTAGTGCTTTAGGGAGCCCTTCAAGTTTGCCAAAGAAATGTATGAGCAGCCACGGTCGGGTACGCTAAACATCAGGAAAGAAGACCTGGAAGAACACCTTAGAATGACATATTCAGATGGTCGCAAAGATGAGCCGCTCAGCAGCATGGCAGGCCTTAAATGGCCGAGTAAGCCAGGAGCTGAATTTAACACCAAGCCCCCAACGGTGCAAGAGGTAGAAAGCATTGTCCAGAAAGCTCGGTGCAAGTCAGTTCCAGGTCCTAAGGGTGTTCCATATGTGGTGTATAAGAGATGCCCTGAGGTGCTCAAATGACTGCTCCGTTTACTGAAGAATGCGTGGAAAACCCAGCTTGTAAGCAAGGAATGGAGAAAGGCAAACGGAGTCTACATCCCGAAGGAACAAAATTCCACAGACATCAGTCAGTTCAGGCCAATCTCACTACTCAATGTGGAAGGGAAGATATTCTTCTCAGTGATGGTGAAAAGACTCACTACATACCTCCTGGCAAATGGGTACATTGACACTACCATTCAGAAAGGAGGTATCCCAGGTACACGAGGATGTCTAGAGCATGCCACAATGATCTGGGAAGCAATCCAAAAGGCAGAGTCTGACAGAACAAACCTTCATGTAATCTGGTTGGATCTAGCGAATGCTTATGGATCCGTTCCACACCAGATGTTGTGGCAGGCCCTAGAGATGTATCATGTTCCACAAAAGATTGCAGCAATGCTGAAGCTGTATTTCGCAGGGTTTTCTGTCAGATTTTCAACCAGAGAGTACACAACGAAGTGGATTGGCCTTGAAGTTGGAATTGCAATGGGATGTACCATCTCTCCGATACTATTCGTGATGGCTATGCAGGTAATCCTCAATGCGACTGAAGGAATGGCTATAGGTCCAAAGCTCCGTGGAATGTGTCACATGCCACCGCTCAAAGCATTCATGGATAACACAACAATTCTGACATCAGATGAACATCAGGCCCGGAGGATGTTAGCACGCCTGGATGAACTAGTCAGTTGGTGCAGAATGAGCTTCAAACCCAAGAAGTCGAGAAGCCTATCAGTCAGGAAAGGGAAGATAGCAGAGGTCATATTCATGGTTTCCAACCAAAGAATCCCTACTGTCATTGAGGAACCTGTTAAAAGTCTTGGCAGGGTGTACGATGCCTCATTAAAAGACTCGAAGGCAGTGCAACAGACAATAGAAATGGCAGACAGAGGACTACAGATCATAGACCAAAGCAGACTTCTGGTAAAGTTCAAACTGTGGTGCCTCCAGTTCATGTTGATACCGAAGTTGCTGTGGCCACTGCTTATATATGAAATAAGCACAAGTACAGTGGAAGCTATAGAGCAGAAGGTCAACAAGTTCATGAGAAAATGGCTAGGGGTACCACCAGGTCTGTCAGATGTAGCACTGTACTGCAAAAAGTCAAAACTTCTGCTTCCCTTCAAGTCAGTTGTTGAAGAATACAAAGTTGGAAAGGCAAGGCTTGCAATGATGCTATGCGAGTCAGCTGATGACGTGGTTAAGTCCATTCAGCCCACACTGAAAACAGGAAGGAAGTGGAGAGTGGAAGAAGCTGTTGATGCTGCCCAAGAGTCACTCAAACTGAGGGAGGTAATTGGATACACACAAATGAATAGACAGGGATTTGGTCATGGAGACATCCGCTGGTGGTCCAAGGCATCAAGCAGGGAGCACAGAGACATGGTAGTTCAGGAGATATGAGGAGCTGAGAATGATAAGAGGTTGCAAAAAGCAGTGCAGCAGGTCCAACAAAGCCAATGGACTACATGGGAAGGAGCCCTGCAGAGGTCCTTGACATGGAATGATATATGGCACATGGCACCTCTTAGGCTCAGCTTCGTTGTTAGATCAATGTATGACCTGCTGCCGTCGGCCACCAACCTTGTGAAATGGGGAAAGTCGGATGATGAGCAGTGCCCCCTGTGCCAGGGGAGGCAAACACTTGAACACGTGCTCTCAGCGTGTAAGGTGTCATTAGGGCAAGGGCGATACACTTGGCGCCATAACAAAATGCTAAATGAGCTTGCTGCGACAATAGATCTGGCAAGGATGAAGGCGAATAGCAAAAACAGCAAACCCAGGCCGAGCACTGCAAATACATACTTTCTGAGGGCAGGAAAGTCAGCACACCCCAAACTGAGTAAACCTGGTAGCAGTTTACCATCTCTTGACTGCAAACAACTGGGAGATGGCGGTAGACCTACCTGGACGAGGGGCATATCCAGAGAGTATCAGAAAATCGCGGAGACGGCTGGATATAGTGCTTCATTCTTCAGCAACGCTTCAGGTCATACTGAATGAACTGACCATGCCATTTGAATCCAGATTAGACGAGCAGCATTCGTTCAAAGCGGCCAAGTATAGTGATCTGGCCGCGGATCTGAGACACGATGGGTTCACTGCAAGGGTCATGGCTGTTGAAGTGGGCGCAAGAGGGCTTGTGGCTGCATCAGTGTATGATTTATTGAAACTGTTGGGGCTGAGGGGACAGTTGAGAACAAGAGCACTGAAGAGGCTTAGTGAAACTGCCGAAAAGGCATCAGGCTGGCTGTGGAACAACCGCTATGGGCAATGGAAATCGTGACAATAAACGCTGCGGTACAGAAAACACCAAAATTTTTCTAAGTCCACAATACGCAGTTTTTTGGTGTACTAGTGAAAGGGCTGTGACTGAGGGGCAACAGGCGGCGTATATTATAAGGGGTGTCAGGCACAGAATTTCAGTGGCTAGCGCGCAGTGGCTAGACTCGTCGGCTTTGCGCAGGAGTGTGTCCTTAGTTGTGATGTGCGACGGAACGAACGGAATAATTTGTCTTTTCTTTGTTACTTTCACAATTGCCTCCACGGCTGGCAGAGTTGTGGATTTTAAAGTTGCTACAATAAGTGAAATGGGTTCATTTTCGATACAAGACAACAGGAGGCTGAGACGCTTGGGAGTCATAACCCAAGTGGGCCCGCCCCCCCTTAGAGTGTAAAGGAGTATATCGGGCCGAAACACTTGTCGGACGGGGGGACTTCTTCTGATGATCAGATTGCTTCCTGTTGTATCGCTCTGTAAAGAGTTTCCTATCATTGTTTTCAGAATTAATTCCACCCCTTCTTTGTGAAATGGCTAATCTATGAGCAAAGTTTTCAAGATTTATTACGGAGCCGCGCTAGCGTAGTGGTTACAACACCGCTCTGGCGACCGGGTGATTCAGGATCAAACCCGGGCGACGGCATCTGAGGATTTTTCATCGACCGGGATTTGGACTGGATTAACTCGAGACCTGGCGAGGACATTTGAAGAAGTGTCGTCGACCAGGGACTGGCGGCTCCTGAGCCGACCCAGCTCTAATGGGTACCTCCGAAAACGGCGAGTATATGCCTGAATGGCGAGGGACACTTTTCTCTGTACAAGAAAATAGGATACTCACGTAAAAATCAATGTCAGGTTAGACATTAAAAAAAAAAAAATAATAACCTGAGATTTCGCCTCGAGTATTAGCGGGCGTACGGGAAAAAAAAAAAAAATTTATTACATTATTTACTTACTTAGTCGTTCCTCTTCTACCCTGGGGTGTAGAGGTTTGCCAGAGAAAGCGCCATACTATCCTATCAGCTGTCTTCCTCCTGGCCTGGTTCCAATCTAGTCCTTGGTCCTTCAGAGATTGTCTAATGTTGTCCTCCCAGTGGACTCTGGGTTGTCCTGGATCCCTAAATCTTAGTTTCCCATATTTGTCATGGTAGCTGATTGTCTCCCATTCTGCAGACATGGTCAATACCTCGTTGTTGGGACTGTTCTACTTGGGTCTGCAGTGGCCAGGTTTTGGGGCATTGCTGTATCGTCTGGTTGCGGACCATGTCTCTTCTTATTACTTCATCCACCTTCCTCAGATATCTCATTTCTGAGGTTTGGAGCTGGCTTTTGCGGGTTGTAGTCATTGCCCACGACTCGCATCCATAGGTCAAGACTGGAACAAAGGTGGAGCGGTAAACAATCATCTTCGTCTTCTTGCCAACTTCTCTTTTACTGAGGAATCCTCGATTTATGATCTGAAAAAGTCTCCCAGCTGCTGCTCTTTGAGTAGCCAACTCTTCTCTGATGCCTCCCATCCAGTCTATGACAGCTCCAAGGTATTTAAAGTGCTATTACATTATTTACTACTTAATATTCTCATCCCACCCAGTGTAGGTCGGGGGGGGCCCTCTGATAAGCCAAAGAAAGAATATGACTCATGCTCCCTCATGCATGTCCTAGAAGACATCTAACATGAGGCTGTGCATGAGACTGGCAACCTCATCATGTCGATCAAAAACTGCTACAGAAAACAGTCACAAACTTCCTGCAAGGGCGGCCAGCAGCAATGGTGGCTCTATGCTCCATAGGGAGCGAAAAGGAAAAGGAAGATGACGATGATTCTCATCCTGATGAAAGCCTCTGCTTTCTTCTCCCACTCCACGTGTATCTTACATACCAGTTTTGAGAACACCTGTGCCATGTGCAGATACAGCTGGCCACTCTGAGGCTCCTGTCTGTCTAGCACAGTGATCAAATCTGCAATCTTTGATGCTGCCTGCACATACACAAAAGACAGCCAGAAAATACTGTGACTACAAAAAACAGAGAAGTCACATGCAGGGTAATGGTAAGATGACATTAAAAGATAATGGTCATCATGGTAACAGTATTTTAAGACAAAATAAATCAAAGTAGAGTCAAAGGGAAAGACAAAGGAAATCAATGTAGAGTCTAGAGTCAAAAACAAAGGAAATCAATGTAGAGTCTAGAGTCAAAAACAAAAGAAATCAATGTAGAGTCTAGAGTCAAAAACAAAGGAAATCAATGTAGAGTCAAAAACAATGGAAATCACATGTTATTATCATCATCATTCCCGTTGTTGTTCCTTGTGGAGCATGAAACAACTATTGCGGCTAGTCCAGAGGAAGCCTGCACCAATGCCCTTGTGCAGTAATGGTTTAATGTAGCAAATTTATTTTTGAATGATGGGGTTGCCATCCCCACAGACTACCTCTTATTTGTCGCCTCTTATCGTAAGCCACATAACATGTAGGGTAACCGGAAGATTTAAAGACAATGGAAATCACATCTAGAGTAAGAGAGAAAAATCTGGAATAAAGGCATGCTTACAGTAATGAAGCTCACCACGCATCAGGTAACAAAATATATGAATTTAATAAAGATACATTATGAAGGGCATATAACCACACACACATCACTGTGTTGGTAAGAGGATGGGGGGGGGGCGAAGACACAGCAAATGAGATGAATGCAGTCAGCGACCCATAGCTAGACTGCTTGCGTCAGGGTCAGCGAACCAGAGCTGACCAAGACCCTACTCCACCTCCAAGTGGTGGTCCTGGAAACAGGCTGTACCATTGCAGTCTGACTGAGAGAGTAGGGATCGAAGAGGGAAGGCAAACCCGGTCCCAAAAAAATTCCGTTCTGAAGTTGGATGTGTCGACCGAAAGGCGCAAATATCGCAGCTCCGCTGTAAACGGACACAACACAACCAACGTCCTTTTCAGGACGAACGAGGAAGAAAAAGCAAGAGGATGACCAATGATAAGATGGCATGATGCAGTTATTAAACTTCCAAAAGTATCAGATAACTACCAGAACTACCTGATCTGTGTAAGAACATCACTAAATTTATTCATAATACTTGGTTTGGTTTGGCTTTAAGGACTACCTTCACTGCACACGGACAACTCCATCAATGCTCCGATCTACTCTCATAGATCACACAAGGAGGATCTCAGCACAGTGCATGAACTCCGTATCACCAGCAAGAATCCCAATGTGTGTATATAGGAATCACACATCCTATAAATATTTATGCGGTGGACAGGTTTCTATTTTTTTTTATTTTGCCAGGGCGGCCGCTGTAGGCTTACTCTTTACGATTTCCAACTGCCATGGGATTTTTAACATGTGCAACTTGCACACGTGACCTCCTATTTTTTCGTCCTTATCCGAGAAGGCTAGGCATCTAATAGTTCTGAGAAAAAAAATGTCCATAAATTATATTCCCTCTACTGTGAATCAAACCCGGTACCTCTAGAATTCAAGGCGGACGCCATACCTCTTAGCCACTCCGATCCCATCATAATACTTAACACAAAGGAACCACTGCTGCAGGAGTTTGTGCTTTGGCATAAACTTCCTCAAGGGGGGGCCATCCACAGTGGTTTCCCTTCATCCCATAAGGAGCGAAAAAGGAGATGACGAGGATGATGACCTAACAGAAATAGTAGATGAGAAAGAGAGAATGGGAGAGTGTGATTCCCTGTTAATACTTGCAGTCATCCATACATCCGTCAACCCATCCATACATCCATCAACCCATCCATGCATCCTTCAACCCATCCATACATCTAACTCACTTCAGAGTAGTTTCCTTCCCTACATAATGTGTGTAGCGTCTGATACTTGATGGCTTCCACACAGTTTGCATCAATGTTGAGAGCCCTTGTAAATAAAAAGTATCATGGATACATTTTAAATATGATCACAAGAAATTAATTCCTACACATATTGTGTACATGTGTAATGAACAGCATATATTTGTTTTGCACATGAAGCATGTTTTTATTTACGCAAGTGCTGCACTCATTGTTTTTCTGTATATGTTCTTTGTACTTGTTTGTGAATATAGTGTATGTCCTTGTTGATGCATGTGTTATATGTACTTGTTTCTGCATATTTTGAATTAACTCTTAGTATACGAGCTCAAAAATCACGTTTTTACGAGCTAATTTCAGAGAGTACATTTTTAGACATGACTACCTTTACAGATTTTGCATTAAATAATTTATTTATAAAGATAACATAAAGTGTTATATATCAAAATGGGAAGAAACAAAACCCCTATATCATGCACTTAACTATATTGTTCAGTTGTTTTAAACATGCATTCACCATATATAGTAATGAGTGCAGAAAAATTTTAAAATTTAAAAAATTGAAAATCAAATTGTACTTATCAATATATGTAATTAATTCTGGTAAACTTCAATCCCTAAAACTACTTTTATTTAAAACTACATCCATTTTCACATAATGTAGAAAAGTTGCAGTTGTTTCTGAGCACAAATAAAGTTTTTATAATAATTTGAAATTTTTTGGTATATTTAGACAAAGCCCAAAAATATTTAAAGCCTATATTTACAGACATGACTACCATTACTGATTTTGCATTAAATACTTTATTTATAAAGATAACATAAAGTGTTATATATCAAAATGTAGAGAAATGAAACTCCTTTGACATGCACTTAACTGAATTGTTTAATGGTTTTAAACATGCATGCAACATATAGAGTAATGAATGAAAAAAAACTTTTTAATGTAAAAAAATGAAAAACAATTTGTACTTATCACTATGTGTAATTAATTCAAGTAAACTTCAACCCCTAAAACTACTTTTATTTTAAACTACAGCCATTGTCACATAATGTAAGAAAGTTGCAGTTGTTTCTGAGCACAAATAAAGTTTTTATAATAATCTGATATTGTTTGGTATATTCAGACAAAGCGCAAAAATATTTTAGCCTATATTTAGACATGACTACCGTTACTGAATTTGCATTAAATAATTTATTTATAATGAGAACATAAAATGTTATATATTAAAATGTGGAGAAAAGAAACCCTTTTGACATGCATCTAACTGAAATGTTGAATGATTTTAAACATGCATGCAGCCTATACAGTACAGAGTGCAGGACAGTTTACAAATATTTAAAAATTTGAAAAAGAGTTGTACTTACCCATAAAAATAATCCAATTTGAAGCCAAACTCCTAAAACTACTTCCATTTGAAAGTACATTCACATAATGTAGAAAAGTTTCAGCTGCTTCTTTTCATAAATACTATTTTTATTACAACTGAAAATTTGTTGGCACATTTTGAAGATGCACTCAAAATCTGAAAGTATACTATATACTGTACAATGTAAATTTTCCCTTTATTCTTAAACTACTTTGCCTCATGGTATTTGGCAAAGCAGTCATTTGGTTGAAGGGATGGATGATCTGTGCACCCATCACAATAAAAAAATGTTCTTACTCTAACTTGAGGGGTGCTACAAATGATGCACCTACGCAGAAATTTTGATTTTTTTACAATGTGTCTGGTTCCACACAGACGGTTCAACGGACTGTTGTGTTGATTTGCATGGGTTACTCTGTGTGGGATATTCTGGATAATATCAGAAGCAATACGACTAAGTTCAGTAATTAACTCATTCTTGAACTGCAGTAGGGTCTGCTTCTTTGAATTATTTGATCTGATGAGTGTAAACAACACAAAAGCATTCAACTGGGAAACTTCAAAGATCCAAAAGAAAATTTTCTTCCACCACTTTCTGGTTCTTCTGTTGAATGTTCCATAGGTTGTTACACACTGGTCAACCTTGTCACATCCATTCATTTGTTGGTTGTAGTCATCAATCATAGAGGGTTTGTGCTTTCTTTCGCCGAAACAATTTGTGATTTCTTTGGTTTCCACAGTTGCAGAACTTGACACTAGAATGCATGACTTTTTTGCCTTTTTATCTCTAAACATTTCACAAAGAAATTTACTTTCTAGATCAAGAAACCATTTCATCTGGAGATGCATCAGTTGTGTAGTCTTCAGTGCCTTTGGAAAATTTTTACGATTTATATTTACAGTTCCAATAAAATACTGATTGTTGTCGGTAAGATATTGCAGCAATGCAAAACTTGTGTAGTAACGATCTGCATAAATATGATGACCTTTTCCACAAGGTTTTAGCAGTGTATCAAAGACTTTGATGGCTTGTTGGCTCTTTACATCTAGCTCAGGACTGTATGATGTATTGGCACCGTAGTAAATCAACAAATTGACAACGTAACCAGTACTACTGTCACAAAGGCTGAAGTTCTTGACATGATATTTCTTAGGCTTTGAGGCATTGAACATTTTATGTGCCCACCTGCCTTTCCACCCTATCACCATTTCATCTAAAGATAGCTCTTTGTAGGGATAAAATGCCTCCTGAAATCGTGTTAGGAGTTTCTGCAGAAACGGCTCAATTTTTGCTTTTCCCTGCGCGTCAACATCACTTACATGGAACATTGTGTGATACAATGCTTGAAACCTGTCCCTTGTAAATATCTACCTGAACCAAGGAGTCTGTATGTAAGGCTCCTGAGACCAGTAATCACTCATTTTTCGTTTTTTGACAATGCCCATGGCTATAATAACAGAAAAAAACCTGTAAAGTTCATGTAGTGTTATTGGATGCCAGTTTTGATAAACAGAACTTGTGCTCACAGTTGCAGCTTTCGACTGACAGAGGTGATCAGCATAATCATTGACAGACACAACAAGTTCTTCCAATATTTCCTCTGTAAAAAAGGCTTTGAGGCAAAAAAGTGCTGGTGAGTCTTCGGGGACAATATCTGGATTCACACCAGGAGTCCTGCCCTGAGGTGGAACAAAGCGAAATGCATTCTGAGTTGAACCCTTATCAACTTCATTCCATTCAACCTCCTGTTCAATAATATTGTTGTTCTGAAGCTCAGCATTACCAGATTCAGTGATTACTGATCTCAGCTGTGATCTAGATCTATCTTCTCTTTCGTTTTTATGGCATCTACCTTTCCTTTTTTAGCAATCCCCTGCCAGTTCTATAACTAGGTCCATCCAAGGGACACGCCCCCTTGTCCTCAGAATCTGCTAATGTAGCGCTAAATTCAGTGTCATCTGAACTATCAGTGCTTGAGAACTCATCGCTGTCATTATCAATCCATGATTTAATAAGCTGTGATGCATGTTCAGCTGATAATCTTTTCGAACGACAATTTGAACATGAAGCCATTCTCAGACAGACAAATTTTTTTTGACTAATGAACCCTACTAAATTTAATCTTAATCGATCAATATTTCACACAAATTTGAGTATTCCAGTATTTTCAAACATGAGGTGTACTGGAAATGGTATTAGAACTCATTTATGGGAAGAAAAGTATGTAAATAATGTTAAAACTTTCGCTATTGACATGGAAACCGTCTAATCCGTCCTCGGCCGTCTAGAAAGGACGACCGTAAAATGGGGATCGATCGTCGGCCTTTCTAAAAGGCCAGCGGGATACTAAGAGTTAACCTGTTTCTCCATATTTTTGAAAAAAAAACCTGTTTCTGCACATTTTAAACAATCTGTTTCTGCACATTTGAAATAAACCTGTTTCTGCACATTTTAAAGACATCTGTTTCTGCACATTTTAACAAATCTGTTTCTGCACATTTAACACATCTGTTTCTGCACATTTTAACAAATTTGTTTCTGCACATATAACAAATCTGTTTCTGCATATTTTAACAAAACTATTTCTCCACATTTTAACACATCTGTTTCTCCACATTTTAACAAATCTGTTTCTCCACATTTTGACAAATCTGTTTCTGCACATTTTACATACATCTGTTTCTGCCCATTTTAACACATCTGTTTCTGCACATTTTTAACACATCTGTTTCTGTAAATTTTAAATACATCTGTAACATACATTTTAAACACATCTGTTTTTGTACATTTTTAACACATCTGTTTCTGCACGTTAACAAATTTGTATCTGCACATTTTAAAGACATCTGTTTCTGCACATTTTAACAAATCTGTTTCTGCACATTTTAACACATCTGTTTCTGCACATTTTAATAAATCTGTTTCAGCACACTTTTAACACATCTGTTTCTGCACATTTTAAAGACATCTGTTTCTACACATTTTAAATACATATGTTTCTGCACATTTTAACACACCTGTTTCTGCACATTTTAACACATCTGTTTCTACACATTCTAACACATTTGTTTTTGCACATTTTAACACATCTGTTTCTGCACATTTTAAAAACATCTGTTTCTGCACATTTTTAACACACCTGTTTCGGCATATTTTTAACACACCCTGTTTCTGTACATTCTTAACACATCTGTTTCTGCACATTGTGGATACACCTTTTTCTGTATATGTTGTATGTACCTGTTTCAACATGTGTTGTATGTACTCATTTATGAATATGTTATGTTTCTGCTTCAGTATACACTGTAATGAGTCACAGACAATGAATAAACAAGTATGAAAAACACTAGATGCCACAGAGATGTGGTTTTACAGAAGAATGTTAAAAATAGCATGGACAGCTAAAAGGAGTATTAAGGATGTCTTGAAAGAGGCCAACGCGTAAAGGAAGCTTATTCCTCATGTTAGAAAGAAGCAATCAACTTTCTTTGAGCATGTTATGAGAAGAAGAAAGCTGGAGTGTATTATGACAGTCACAAATTGGAATTGATGACAAGAACCAGTGGAACAAGAGTTGAGAAGATGACGCTGGCGATGGACAGGACACACATTGAGGAAACCTGTTGATAGCATTACAAGGCAGTCTTTGTTCTGGAATCCACAGGGAAAGAGAGGCAGAAGTAGACCAAAAAAAAAACACATGGAGAAGAGAACTGGAAACTGAGGTGAAAATGATGAGGAAAACGTGGAAAGAACTTGAGCGGATGGCACCGGACAGGAAGACTTGGCATGTGTTTGTTGAAGGCCTATGCTCCTTGGGGAGCTAAAGGGTATTGATTGATTGATTATGACAACAGGAAAGCTTGAACAAAAAGAGACAAATGATGATAAAGAGAGAATGATACTGGACAGTCTGACATCATGGCATGGAACAAAGTCAACAACAGAACTGATAAGCAGTACAGGAGACAGGAAGTTGTGGAGAGATCTTGACAGAAAATAAAAGAGAGGGCCATGGCTGAGCTGGGTAGAGGTTTATGCCCCTGCCTTATGTGGTCCTCGGCACGAAAAGAACTTGGTTATGATGATGATGACACACACATACGTCAACATAATAACCTCTGCGTAGCTTCCAAAGTTTGATCCCAGTCTTGAAGGGCAAGCTGCAGCTTCATCTTCTCCAGAAATGCTGGCAGAAAGTTGGTCTGGCTGACAATCACCTGATTCACAAGTTCCAGGGCACCGCTGTAATTGTGGCGGAGCTCAAAGTACTTGGCTTTACCAAAAAGGGCGCTGATGTTTCTTGATCTGTCACTAGGATAAACAGAAATCTGATGTTTCTTTATCTGTCACTAGGCTAACAGAAATCTGATGTTTCTTGATCTGTCACTAGGATAACAGAAATCCGATGTTTCTTAATCTGTCACTAGGATAACACAGAAATCTGATGTTTCTTGATCTGTCACTAGGCTAACAGAAATCCGATGTTTCTTGATCTGTCACTAAGATAACAGAAATCTGATGTTCATTCATGACCCTTCAGCTCCCCAAGGTCCTCCTGTCCCGTGCCATCCACTCAAGGTCGTTTCACGTCTTCATTATCAGTTTAATTTCTGTCTATTGTTTTCTTCTCCGTGTGTTTTTTCTTTTATCTACCTAATGTGATGTTACACAAATAACTAATTTCCCTTTTTTTTTAAAGTCAAAAATTATTAGTTTATTAGTTTTAAAATTATTAGTGCCACTGTACTTGTTAACCTGATGAAAAGAAAATCTGATCTCACGTTCTGTTAAATAAAAAGTGTTGTGGATTTAAAGATAAGCCCTCAGTATTTGACCTAAGGTTCAAACCCTTTGATGACTGTTTCTGATATTCAGATTGTATTATGCTGTACTGCTCTCTGATAGTCTCCTACCACTTCTTTATCATAAAAGACTGCATATATATATCAAAATCTACAGAGGCAACAATTTATTTAGGAATCAATGTTAAGACCCAGAGTTCACTGGGAGGACAACATCAGACAGTCTTTGAAGGACTGAGGACTGGAACTAGGCCAAAAGGAAGACAGCCGATAGGATAGCATAGTGCTTTCTCTGGCAAACCTCTACACCCCAAGGTACAAGAGGGAGATGACTCTAGGTAAGAAAGTATCAATGTTAAGTTAAAGAACTAAACATTTCTTACTGTTTTGTTAACTATTCAATCACATATTCAAGTGTTTAGTGGTTAGACTAAACTTAACAAACGAATAAACTGCCTCTTGTTAAGCAAATTTACATACGACTGTAACATGTACATCTTCATGAAATTGCATTTATTTGTACAATAAATGTAATGGCCTCAAACTATTTGCAATATGCAATTTGTCATTTTCATTCATTCTGTCTAAAGATGAATTTTTAATATTTTGACTTCATACATCGATACTTCAACAAATATCTAGTTGTGTTTTATAAAGGCCCTGCCTAGTTCCTCGAAAAGGAAAAATAAATAATACAATTACTGTTCCCTCAAGCATGTCCTAATAGGCAACTTTTATGAAGCTGTGCATTGGGGCCTGGTAAACATGAATGTTTTGGTGCAGACTCATGGGGACCAGATGTAGTGGTGGCTTCATGCTCCACAGGGAGTAAAAAGCTTAATGATGAATGCTGAGGATGTACTTTATAAATACATACACTGGAACTTTTTAAACACGTCCAGTTTACTTCAAAAGTAAATCTACTGCTGCTTCTCAAATGATGTACTTGGTTGAATAAAATATTATATTAACTGATCTTAAATAAATAATATTAAAGTAAGCAGCTGCAGCGAAATACTATTTTCATAAATACGTTGTTCAATTAAAATGCACAAGCTTAATTTACAACAACAACAGTTATACTTAGCAAAGCATTTGATGGTATAATGCTTTTGGTTGCCATGGAAATGGTGGCCATTTGAGATTTTAAGCTATATTTCAGTTCACTATCTAAGTATGAAAAGAGAACTAATGAGGGAGGTCAAAGTTTGGCAGCTAAAATACTTTGGCCACATAAAAAGGGATAACACCTTGCAGAAGACCATAACAGAAGGGAGAGTTGAAGGCAAACGTGCAAGGGGAAGACAGCGCTATAAGTGGGAAGATAACATCAAGAGATGGACAGGAAAGAGTCTATCAGAGTGCACCACCAAGACAAGAGACAGAAGACATTGGAGATCCATTACAGCCAACCTTCGTTGTGGAGGTGGCAACTGATGATGATGATGAAGGCCTCTTTAATTTTTTTTTTAGCTATGTGTTGCGTGATAAATTCTCGCAACATCATTTTATTACAATATCTATTTTATAACGCAAGGGCAACAACTGCTTGAAATTTATAGTCACTTTTCTCGGTAAGCATTTGTCTCCCCGCGTTGGTATGAATGCAGTTAAGTTTTTGCGCTGGACTGCGCATGACTTGTCTTGCTTCTTGGTCGATCGGTTTCCGCCCACCACTAGTGGAGTGAGCAATTTGGAATGGCGAAAGAGATGCCTCGTTGAAGAGGGGATCTCCGCTATTTTTTGTTCTGTCAGGGATGTGTAGTCCTCTTAATGGATATTTCGTTTATTCGAGATAATACCTCTAGTGTTTCCCACATGTCGGGAGGCGTGATATTTCTGTGTATTTCATGAAAGCAAGGTAAATTAACATTTTCATTAACTCTATCGATTTTTGGTCGTGAACGATTTCTGGCTCATAGCCTGTCTTCGAAAGTCGTCATCACGAGATGTTTTCCTAGCTCACATGTCGCTGTATTGTGCTGCATCGGTTGATGCAGGTCCCAAGGACTATTACTTGCTACTTGGTTACCTGAACTAGGTTTGAAAAACCTTTGTTATCTAGAGGATATTTTTGAGGACATTATTTATACTTCGGCAGACGTGTCTGTCTTGCTGAAGTCAGATTAAGGAGAGTGAACTGATCTCATACATCTGGTTATCTCCTGGCTGTTATAGAAAAGGATGGAGTTTTCCACCTGACTACATTTACAGCACTATGAAATATAACATGCATCTGACTCATCATTGTAATGCTGTCTACCGTCTATTGCTGTATTGAATGTTGCTGTGATAATGACTGTTTGATGTGTCTACATATTCGCGTAACCATTTTGTCACTGTGGCGTCCACAATAAATAATGAAGAAAAACGTCAACGGCTGTTTCAAGAATCATTGACTTTATACGTCGTGAGTTTACTGACGTCCTATGTGGATTGCCCTGTTATTTTTGTATGAACATTGTTTGACTGAACACATCTGCACACTACACAAAACCAGACATGCGGATACCATCCATCATCATATGGCATCACGCATCATTTGGTGGCCATAAGCTGGTTTGATTCTGGTACCAGCAAACACGGGGTCCCTTACCCACTTCATTTTCAACAAGAATTCATCAACATCCTTCAAGAAATTAACATTCTTCAAGACAGTCAACATCTTCAAAATTTTCAAAGTACTCGGCGTTGCCCGGTAAAAGTCAAAATTTCAATTTTTTGACGGAAACAAGAATTTGACAGTACCCGGCGTTGTTACATGTTGCCGGATAACTCGGACTGCTGTTATCTTTTACGCAAGTCAAGCAAGTTGCTGCTGTCAAGGTTCCAGTGCTGTCGTTTTTTAAGAAGGTCAAGTGCCGGTTGAAACGGGTTGTTTTCTGAAGAAGGCCAAGTACCGATTTCCATCAACTTACTTTGGATTAGAAGGTCAAGTGCCGAAACAACTCAACACACAGTATTTCAGAAGCTCTTGTACCATCGTGTTAGCAGTGGAAGCAGTTCAGATGTGCCATCATCGTTGGAGCTTCGCTCTTTAGGACGTTGATTGACATCCGTTTTTTTTTCTGCTGTTCGACGATTGGAAGCCTATAAGTTAAGTGGCCTGTTTGTATGTAAACTGTGCCCTTATACTTCTGCTGAGTCTTCTGTGTATCATCTCATTCTATATGTTATATGTCTATATGTTATTTGTATATTTATATGTTTATATTTCAGCGGGTTCTCGGTTGGGTGGTGTCTCCGTTAGATTATGCCACGTCATAGAGGTCGTCTATTGTGAGCGTTTTCTGTAGGGTTTGCAAATTTCCGATACTGGAATTGCTAAGCGACTTCTGTTGCTATTTATGTTAGCTGTGATGACATGTTTTAATATTGTTTTCGTTATTATTTCGCATTCTTTAGTTTTGTTTTGATTTGTTTGTATTTGTTAGCCTACTCTTGTCTATAATTTAGTTTCATACAACATTTTTGTTTATACACTGTGGTGTCATGTATTTTGTTTAATTATAGCGCAGATATCGTCACATTTTTTGTGATATTTCATTAATTTCTGCTTTATTTTTAGTTGATTTCTGCGAACGTTTTTGTATTGTTGCTGATCTTTGTTATTGTTTACATTGTTATTGTTTACATTGTTTGCATTGTTTACATTTTCAATGTTTACATTCTGCATGTGTTTACATAGTCATTGTTTACAGTTATAGTAATTAGTTAATGGGCTATGCTAATGCACTGTTACTACTACACTGATGATAAATGAATGATGAATAGTGTCGTGCACTATTGAATGAGAAGTGCACTTATGATCAAGAATTGATTGTTGATATTTCATATACAAGTTCTTTGATTGGAGACTTGTTTCCCACAGAGACTGGGATAATATAAGGTGATGTGAATATACAAGTGCTTAATTAAGACTTGTTACACTTAGGTTTGAAATAAATTAGTTAATTATTTCAGGTTTTGGACGCATATGTTAGACAACATGTCTACATTTGAGCACTTTATTGAGCAGGGTAAATTGCTTGGGAAGACTGGTGATAAGTTAGAAGAATTTGCAACTGCTCGATATGATAAAGCAATGGAAGCTGAACAAAAGAAACTGCATATGGAAGCTGAACAAAAGAAACTGCAGATGCAGGTGGATGAAAAAAGATTCCAAATGGAAATGGAAAAACAAAAAAGGGAATCAGAAGCTGAGGAAAGAAAACTCCAGCTAGAGGCTGAAAATAAAAGACTTGAAAAAGAGGCTGAAAATAAAAGACTTGAAAAAGAGGCTGAAAATAAAAGACTTGAAAAAGAGGCTGAAAATAAAAGACTTGAAAAAGAGGCTGAGAATAAAAGACTTGAGAAAGAAGCTGAAAGACTTCAAATAGAGGCTCAGGCTGAGGAGAGAAGATTACAGAGAGAGTCTGATGAGAGGAAAGAGAAAGCAAAAATGGAACATGAAGAAAAGGTCTTAGCTTTAGAGTTGGAAAAATTGAAATTGATGAACATGAGTAATGGTAATGATTCAAACAAGGGTTCATCTTCTGGTAAGGCTAATAATGATACTTTTAAGATTAAGTTGCCAACTTTTAGTCCTTCCAGTGATGACATAATGTTCTATCTGGACAGATTTGAACAAGCATGTACAGCTCATAACATAGACAAAGCAAAATATGTTTATCAGTTATCAGGGATACTGACAGGTAAAGCTCTAAGTATATTAAATATGGTGGATGAACCTGACAAGAACAATTATGAGGTTGTCAGGGCCGCTCTGTTAAAGAAATATCAGCTTAACGAAGACGGCTATTGTCTACAATTTAAAAACATGTTACCTGAAAATGGAGTTGAATTCTCCGAGTTTATTGCAAGAATACGCATTACTTTCTCACGATGGGTTGAACTATCTAAGACGGAAAAAAACTTATGAAGGACTTATGGACTTAATACTTAGAGACAAAGTCATGTCGTCTGTCAATGAGTCTTTCCTTGCTTTCCTTCATGAACGTAAACCTAAAACAATAAAAGAAATGGAAGATTTCTGTTGCCAATACGTAACTGCACACCCACACATAACCATGGGTAACTCTAAGGTGAAAGAAGGTTTACCAGTTGCTTCGGCAGCTCCGTATGGTCAAAACTTTGCTCGTAGATTCCAACAAAATTTTGATAGAAAGAGTAGCGGTAATTTCTGTCAAAATCATGGAAACCAATTTCATGGTGATTCTTCTTCAAAGAATTGGAGACAACCTGATAGTACACGTTACTATCACCCTAATAATTATAGGCATTTCAAAAGAGGATATGGTAATAGAGGTTATTCCTGCCGAAGACCTCAGAACCAAACAAATAGATGTTCGCATCAATGTGAACATGATAGTAATCGTGGAAACTGGAATTCGAACCAGGATAACAATTACAATAGAGACAATAATAACTGCAGAGATAATAATAACTCTGATAACTTCAGAGGTAATAATAGTCGGGGTAGATCTCAACACAAAAAAAAGAGATATCAGCAGGCTAATGCTGTACAACAGGAAACTGAGGGAGCCTGTAATCATGTTGTTGATAGTAAAAACTTTGACGCTGTCACTGGTTCTGCTTTTGACTTTGAGAGAGCAAACAAATGCCCCCAATGCAGTACTTTATTCGAACCGGGTACCATAACTACTTTGAGTTGTGGTCACCCACTTCCCGCTCTTCCTGCTGCTGTTTTGCATGACGGGAGGGGTTCTTTAATTCTACATAAGGGTCTTGTTAATGATACTCCGGTCTCACTACTTTTCGATTCCGGATGCACCACTATTGGTGTTAGACAATCGCTTGTAGATCCATCTTGTGCTACAGGAAGGGTTATTAAATGTGTCACATTTGGCGGCACTCTAGAAAAATATCCTACTGCTGTAATTCGCATTGCCACTCCTTTCTTTACTGGAGATGTGCATGCTTGTCTCTTACCTAATCCTATTGCGGACCTTATTATTGGTCGTATTCACGGAGTTAGGGAGTGTACCCCACAGCAGATTGCTGCTTGGGAAGATAATAACATGCAAGCTACAAATGCAGTAGTTACAAGAGCACAAGCTCTACAAACACCCGAAACTTCACTGAATAGTGATAATGGAGTTGATAGCCAAGATAGTCACTTAGTGATTACTCGTGACTCTTTCATAAAATTGCAAGAAGAAGATCCTTCTTTAAAAAAATTCTTCGTTCTTGCGAAGAAAGGTGATCCGAATCAGGATACAAATAGAAAATCTTGGATTGCAATGAGAAACGGCGTACTTGTACGTATGGTACAAGATTCGACTACGTCGGCACATTCGCAAATTCTTGTTCCCAAGAGCATGAGAGTGCAAATATTGCAACATGCTCATGACTCGCAATGTGCTGGACATATGGGTTTTTGCCCGTACGAAGTCGAGAGTCCTTGCGGCTTTCTTTTGGCCTTTTGTCAATAAGGACATTCGTATTTACTGCCGATCATGCAAGGTATGTCAGGAGGTCAAATCTAGAGGACCACGACATGCTGCGCCTATCCAGGCTGCTGACATTCCTATTCGGCCGTTTCAGAAAATGGCCATAGATATTATTGGCCCTTTTAAGGTCAAGTCGGCCAGAGGACGTCAGTTTATCCTTACATGTGTCGATATGTGCACACGTTGGCCAGAGGCTATTCCTCTTAAGAGCATATCTACTACAGATATCGCAGATGCTCTTTGGTTGATATTTTCTCGCTTGGGGTTCCCCAGAGAAATATTATCAGACCATGGCACTCAACTCATATCTGACACTATGTCACAGGTAATGTCTACCTTACATATTGAACGATCTCTCAGTAGTATCTACCATCCTATGTCTAATGGGTTAGTTGAGCGTCTGAATAGAACGCTCAAGACTTTGCTTGGTAAGATAACTGAAGATCATCCTCAAGATTGGGACAGGGTTTTACCCGCGGCTCTCTTTGCCTATAGAGAAGTCCCTAATGAACACACAGGATTTTCTCCCTTCGAACTTGTCTTTGGCGCGCGTCCACGCGGCCCTATGTCTTTANTACACGATCTCATCACTGCCGATGATATTAGCGATGAAACTCAATCCTCATATGAGTATGTCATTGCTCTTAGACAAAAGATCATTGAGGCATGTAAGCTAGCAACTGCTTCATCAGAAATTGCTAAAGAGAAGGCAAGACAGTTTGCTAATAAGAATAGATGTCTACGACAACTTTGTCCAGGTGACAAAGCATTCGTCCTACTCCCCAGTAGGGAAAATAGACTTCTTATTGCATGGAAAGGTCCGTATGCAATAGTCTCTCGGATTTCCGATGTTGACTATGTGGTAGATATTGATGGAAAGCATAAAACTTTCCACATAAACATGCTTTCGGAATTTCACGAACGTCCGGACTATTTGCTGCCTATTTTCCAGGCAACGGATGATGCTCCTGCACCTCACGGTCATTATTCATCCCTGTCTGTCATACAGGATGAGGAAGCTACCTTCTCTGATGTCAATCTCCCCCTTCCAGTGGTTCCATTACATTCTACGGAATCTTGGAAAAACGTTTCGGTTTCTCCTAATCTTTCTGGTGACGAACATCGACAAGTCTCGTCGATGTTACAAACATTTCAGGATGTTCTCACTGACATTCCTGGACACACAGATGTCATAGAACATGACATAATTCTTACCGACAATAATCCAATTAGGGTTAGGCCGTATCCTATTCCTATACACTTTCAGTCGCAGGTGGAAAAGGAATTGGATGAAATGATTCAATTAAATATAATTGAACCATCGACTTCACCATATTCTTCTTCCATGGTTATTGTCCGGAAGAAGGATAAGAACATACGAATTTGTGTTGATTATCGCAAATTGAATCAGGTCACAAAGTTCGATGCTGAACCGATGCCTTTGTTAGAAGATCTACTGATTAGACTTTCTAATTCTAGATTCTTCACTAAACTTGACTTGTCTAAAGGTTATTGGCAAGTGCCTTTAGCAGAGCATGCCAAACCTCTTACTGCTTTTTCTACACCTAGGGGTCTATTTCAATGGAATGTTATGCCTTTTGGTCTCATGAACGCCCCTGCAACTTTCGTTCGCATGATGCGTCGAATTCTGTCACATCGTTCGGATGTCATCGCATACTTAGATGACATCTGTCTCTTCAGTGATACCTGGGAAGATCACTATTTAGGGTTATATGACTTACTGTCCACTCTACGTGAGAATAATTTGACAGCGAAACCTTCTAAAGCTTTTGTTGGTTTTGGTGAAATCTCTTTCCTGGGTCATCGTGTTGGTCATGGTCTCTTGAAGACAGAAGACCACAATACTTCAAAAATACTGAACATCTCTGTTCCTAAAACGAAGAAACAAGTTAGGAGTCTCTTAGGTTTAATTCAATTTTATGGGAGATTTATTCCAAATTTATCTTCGATCATGGCACCTCTATCAACATTGTTGAAGAAAGGTTCGCCTAATCTGGTCCGTTGGTCTGAAGAATGCCAATCTTCACTAGACCAAATCAAGAATATATTTTCTTCTCCTCCCATCTTAAGATTACCTACTCTTGATAGGACTTTTGTTCTTCGGAGTGATGCTTCATCCACTGGGATTGGAGCAGCACTGATGCAAGAATATGCAAATACTCTGCATCCTGTTATGTACATTTCTAGAAAACTAAATGCGGCAGAGAGGAACTACTCGGTTTTAGACCGTGAGTTGTTAGCGATGGTTTGGTCAATTCTAAAGCTACAAAGATTCCTCCTGGGCGCACATTTCATTCTAGAGACTGATCAGAAAGCTCTTACAGCTATTCAGACTAAGAATTTGAAGAGTTCGAGATCCACTCGATATGCTATAGCTCTTCAACCTTTTCACTTCACGGTACGAGCTATCCGTGGTGCGGATAATGTGATGGCTGACATTTTGTCTAGATGCCCACATGACTCTAACTAATACTTCTGTCCTATATTCCTATATATTACAGAGTCATAACACACCTATATTACTACAATAGATTAGCACATCTGTACTCACTTTATATGTACACACCATCGTGCTTTGTTATCATCTTCTTCTGTTCGTTTTTTAAGATGATAGAGGAAGACTGAGTGGTTAATATAAGGGCCGTTAGTTTACTAAACAGCCACAATTATTAATAATGTATTGTACCTTATGAAGCATATTAGTTATTAATTAGCATTATAATGCTTGTACTTTCTCAGAATGTCATTGATGAGCTGAGGACTTACCTTACTAGTATCAAGCATGACGAGTTCTAGATTGTGTACTTACCCTCGGAATACCAGAGCATATGTCCTGGATCGTCATGTAGTTTAACTTTACTATGTACTTATGTCATTACATGTCAAATAATGTACTATTTAAATTTTCCTATCAGATTTGTACATCCATTTTTAAAGACAATATTAGAGTATGCTGTTTAATGATGATTATAGTAACTTGCATACGTATATTGTGTTTACATGCTAACGTGATGTGTGTTGGTGACACCTCCCCGATGTGAATATTTTTTGAGACATATTTATTTTTCTGTTGAGGTATATCCTCACCAGACACTCTATATTTAGCCTCATGTTAGGCAATTTAATTAATTATCAGCGCATAATTCGTGCGTTTTGAGCCGCTTATCGCATGCTCTTTGATATTGAAAAAAAATATGTTCCACATTTTTTTTTATCGGGAGGAGGTGGTGATATGTTGCGTGATAAATTCTCGCAACATCATTTTATTACAATATCTATTTTATAACGCAAGGGCAACAACTGCTTGAAATTTATAGTCACTTTTCTCGGTAAGCATTTGTCTCCCCGCGTTGGTATGAATGCAGTTAAGTTTTTGCGCTGGACTGCGCATGACTTGTCTTGCTTCTTGGTCGATCGGTTTCCGCCCACCACTAGTGGAGTGAGCGATTTGGAATGGCGAAAGAGATGCCTCGTTGAAGAGGGGATCTCCGCTATTTTTTGTTCTGTCAGGGATGTGTAGTCCTCTTAATGGATATTTCGTTTATTCGAGATAATACCTCTAGTGTTTCCCACATGTCGGGAGGCGTGATATTTCTGTGTATTTCATGAAAGCAAGGTAAATTAACATTTTCATTAACTCTATCGATTTTTGGTCGTGAACGATTTCTGGCTCATAGCCTGTCTTCGAAAGTCGTCGTCACGAGATGTTTTCCTAGCTCACATGTCGCTGTATTGTGCTGCATCGGTTGATGCAGGTCCCAAGGACTATTACTTGCTACTTGGTTACCTGAACTAGGTTTGAAAAACCTTTGTTATCTAGAGGATATTTTTGAGGACATTATTTATACTTCGGCAGACGTGTCTGTCTTGCTGAAGTCAGATTAAGGAGAGTGAACTGATCTCATACATCTGGTTATCTCCTGGCTGTTATAGAAAAGGATGGAGTTTTCCACCTGACTACATTTACAGCACTATGAAATATAACATGCATCTGACTCATCATTGTAATGCTGTCTACCGTCTATTGCTGTATTGAATGTTGCTGTGATAATGACTGTTTGATGTGTCTACATATTCGCGTAACCATTTTGTCACTGTGGCGTCCACAATAAATAATGAAGAAAAACGTCAACGGCTGTTTCAAGAATCATTGACTTTATACGTCGTGAGTTTACTGACGTCCTATGTGGATTGCCCTGTTATTTTTGTATGAACATTGTTTGACTGAACACATCTGCACACTACACAAAACCAGACATGCGGATACCATCCATCATCATATGGCATCACGCATCACTATGAGTGTACAAAAAAATTAAATTGCAAAAATATGATAATAACTAGCAATAACCCATCAAACTTGATGGGTTTTTAATTACAGTGTGCTGTTTCCGTTCCCGGATGAGCAGATAGAAGTAAATTCTTACAGTGTTTTGGTTTCTTTCCATTATACAGTGTAATCAAACTGTTCATGAACACCGTCATTTGAACGCTTTTCTTTGTTGATTGTAACTATTTTCGGGAGAGTATATATAATGGAAACAATACAATTTTTCAACACAGTTGCATTCCTAAGCTGTGACCAACGTACATATGGCAAGAATTATGTTATTTCAGATTCAATTTAAAAGTTCTTTGATGACAACATTTCGTGTGAAAGTGGGTGGATTGTTTTCAAAGAGTGTTCCCTGATAATAAGTGGTTTTAACAAAAACTTTCAAATTTTCATGATTTGTACATCGGGTGAGGGCTCACGCACACCAATTTTTACGCACTTTTTCTTTGTCGAGCATTATTAATTTCGTGAAAGAATAAAAAACTAAATAAATTAAAAAAACCAAAGTATTTGTTTTATATAATACTCACGCCGCGCAAGTTGCACACCGTGCGTTGCGCACTTTTTTTTTCTGGCGCGAGTTATTATTTTGAGTGAGACCGACCGACGTAACATACATCGGTAATTATGTTAGTTGGGATAAAACAAACATGACTTTAGAAACACTCAATCTAGTGCGCACAAGATTTTGTCACTGGGGGGGGACATTGCACAACTTGAAATTTGTGCACGCACTGTCCGTTAAAAATTAGAGGTTACACGGGTTATGAGCACCAAATTTGAAATCGAAACTCATTGCTGTATTTTAAATCTTAAGTTTTTCATACCTTTAGTAGATCCCGAGTTAACAGTAAAAAATGTTGCACAATTGTTTAATATTATTTGCAATAAATTAAAACTCTAATAAAATATCACAAAATCTGATCTGAAAAAAAAAAAAAGTGTTATCATGCAATGGAAAGTCTGTGTTCCAAATCTCACATTGACTGATGAATAAGTAAACAAACAAACAGTAAGAAAACTAGCTACACAAAATCAAGTTCTCAGAAATTCAAGGTTTTCTTCATCAGAAAAGAAACATTTCTTGAGAAAATATTCACAGTCAAAACAGACCTGGGCAGAATGTGTTTCCACAATTAATCTTGACATTTTAGAGTCAGGAGATTATAATTTATCGGAAAACAGACTAATCCCAAGTTTCATTTTTTTCTTCATATTGTGACTTAATATGCAGTGCCACTTCTCCCCTTAAAAACAATACACATAAAGCATTGTAAAAATGTCAAATCAATACATACGCCAATGCCTCTTCAAAATATTTAACTGCTTTTTTGGCTTCCCTGCCGCTGTAAAGTTCTATCCAGCCCTTTAATGTAAGACCCTGCAAAGAAAATAAGACAGACCATGAGGATGCATTATACATATAATTATACTGAATAAAGTTTGCTTGGGATAGAATCAGACCACTCAATATTTAATTTTCATAAAAATGTTCAATATCTATAGAACACTTCTTTCGTTTATTTTTTTTATCTTCTGTTGTATGCATTATTCAGTTCTGTTATATATATATATATATATATATATATATATATATATATATATATATATATATATATATATATATATATATATATATGTATATGTATATGTATATGTATATGTATATGTATATGTATATATATATGTATATATATATATATATATATATATATATATATATATATATATATATATATATATATATATATATATATATATATATATATATATAGGATATATATATATATATATATATATATATATATATAAAGTATATTAAAAAAATAAAACTATATTGTCAGCTTATCAAAATAAGAATACAAAAAACAAGATTAACTGGACTCTATTGTAGGTCTTTTAATAACATTATTTTACACTACAATTAATCTGTATACTGTAAAGTTTAATAAAACATGACAGATTCCATAAAATCTGCTTGTAAGCTCTGTTTTCATATTGTTAATAAATCCTCAATACTCTAATTATAACATCCACAAACTGTATTAATGTGATTAAACAAGGGGTCCAACACCAGAGAAGGAGATACATCCCTCAACCAAGTCTTCACAGGTTACTATCACTGACTGACTGCCATCACGAGGATCATAAATGTTTTTTACTATTCAACTAACGAATAACCAATACTTTTAAAAGATGTAAATGAAATTAAAACACATAATCCAATTATATAAATTTACTTTATTGATATACGTTGCAGTTAAACTGCTATCTTTGGTATCTTGAATTACTTGTGTCTTGAATCTTCTGCCATGTCTTGCGGTCAGTTTATTCAGGATTTCCCTCTCTGTCTTTCAACTTTTCTCTCTGAGCTGAATTTAATAGTTGCTACCAGATTCTGTAACATCTATTCTTTTACGTGTCCAAAGAACTTTGTCTGTATTTTATTATTATCTAAGCTTTTTCTTCTTCTTTGATCCTTAGCCGCCGACCGTCAAAGCAGTCAGTGGCCATCACCACTAGTGGCGTCCTATTATCTAAGCTTACATTAGCCAAATTTCTGTCTAGAATTTAGCATATTCTGCAAAGCGCCTTGCTAAGAACAAACAGAACCAGGTTTTAAATCAGGTATCACAAAACGTGAGTATCTTCAAATGTCAAAATTTCAAAGTCTTCTCATCAAGAAACAAGATAATATTTTACAGCAATACAAACAAAAAACAAGAACTTGAGAAGCATCTAACTGAAACAGCATACCAGCAGTTTAGACAGATTCTGGAAATGTGAAGAAAACAATATATTTGTTATAGTGGATAGATAATTTACTTTTCAAAATCAAACAAATATTTAAGGTCTTACAAGCACACAAATGAAGTTGCAGTACAGCTTTGATATTCTGAACTAATAAGGACTGGGGATAGTTCGGATTTCCAATTTGTTCTGATTTTCAAACACATAAAAAAACACTGTATGAAGACTAAAAACTAAAATGATTTAGTAATAAAAATATGGAGTTGTACTTACAAATTACTATTCACAAATAACAGAGCAAATGAACTTTCAACCATAATTACACAGATAACAGAGCAAATGAACTTTCAACCATAATCACACAGATGTATAAAATTTACCAAATAAAATTAACAAAATTAAGTAACAATAAAAATCAACATTATAAAATAAGCGAAAAATGTTTTAATAATATGGAAAAGCAGTTCACAAAAATAATCACATACATATTGCTGGATCATTTGAACTACTGATGTTTCAAATCATCAATGCTCTATTGTAATGTGTTAAAAAAATATTAGTAAAACTAAAGTTAGCTCACTCAAGCCAGTGTGCCCACCCACTGCACCTCTCAGTTTTGTTACTAGCATTAATACAGCCAAATATTCTGATGTCTAGCAGACCATAAACTTACATCAGCATTTTGTGGCGCCATCTTTAGCATTCTGTCAATATATTCTCTTGCCTTGTCATATTTGCCTGTATTTACCAAGAAAAGCCCAGCGAAATACAGACCCTGCATGTAGGAAGTAAATTAAAATATTGTAAAAAAATATATATATATTTATAATAAACCTTCCTGTCTTCTTTAAATTATTTTCTTCTTCTTCTCAAATTTCATTCATGAAGACACACAATAAATAAAAAATATGGCTATAAATAAAAGCCTAATATACACTTTATCCTTCCTATTCACAAGTGTTAGGTCCCTTGGTTTTCTAGTCTAAAAAAAAATGTGAATAATTAACTGAACACTCTACTTAATGTGTACATAATTTCTAAGTGCTTCTGCATGTATTTTTTTTAAAATTACACAGCAATGTCAAACAACATTTTCTTAAATTTGTACATTCCACCTTTACTGGCAATAAAGTTTTTTTCAGGGATAGAAGGGGAGCCTTAAGACATGCAAATTTAATCAAAAGCAATAAAACATGCAAATGGAGGTATGCGAAAATGAGCTGAGCAATGCTGTTAACACAGTAGCTAAAGATTGTAACAACTCAGATAATAAAAAATTTGAACTAAATGCCAGCCTCACCAATTCACCGGCCTGTTTTCTCTCCTCTTTTAGTTTAGCATCTAGTTGTTGGACTGCTTCTCGATCTGTTAGCAAAAAAATAGCAACTCTGACAGTACAGACACATGATATTTGTACAAATTTATTATTTGCTGACTAGTAAATAAGAGTTTTAAAAGCTACAGACATTCATAAATGGGTGCTTGCGTAGAATAGAAGGCTTGAAATGATATTACTAGGTCAACAATGTAGAACTGATGCCAAGAACTTGACAAGTACCAGTGGAACAAGAGATGAGAAGGAGACACTGGTAATGGGTAGGACCCACATTGAGGAAGCATGTTGATAGCATTACTAGGCAGTCCTTGTTCTGGAATCCCCAGGGAAAGAGAGGCAGAGGTAGACCCCACACAAGAAAAACATGGAAAATGAACTTGAGCTGATGACAGGATGACTTAGCATGTGTTTGTTGAAGGCCTAAGCTCCTTGGAGAGCTAAAGGGTATTGATTGATTGAAATAAGAGTTTTTCCCCATGTAGTTTCCTAGGCTCTTTGAAGAGACAAAGAAATAACATGACTAATGTTCCTTCAGGCATGTCGCCAGAAGCAACTAATATGATGCTGCACGCGGAGATGGCAACCTCACCATGTAAACCAAATTACTACAGAAACCAACTGTGCAAGAGAACATAAATGATTTAGTGCATGCTTTGTGTAAGAGCAGACGTGATGCTGACCACAACACCCCTAGTGTGCCGATGGTCAAGAAAATATGGGCCTAACACTGTATTCCCAATATGCCTCAATGGGCGTGTAACGGGATCCCTTTGTGTAAGAGGTCCATCTGCATTGGTGGTTCCATGCTCCATAAAGCTTGTGTAAATGGCACTGGACTGTATATTATCATCACCTTTCTGCTCCCCAAGGAGCATAGGCCATCAACAAACTTATGCCTAAATGCTACAGAAAGCAGCTACATAATTTACTCACTGTTCATCCTAGAAAATTTGTATAATCAACATTTGAATAACCAGAATACGCTTTCAGTCAAACCTCTGTGTGTTGCATCTGCTTCCTTTTGGCCTGAGTAGAGTAATATTTCTCCTTCTTTCCTGCTCCTTTCCATCTTTATTCACATAAGAAATGTTATTTCATAACGCTTTTAACATCACTATGTCCTGCGTCATTCGTCCTGTCTCACAGTGTTTTGGCTTTTCAAGTGTTGATAGTGAAAATTTTCCAGGAAAAAGCAGTGCGAGTAGATGGTATAGATACCTTTTGACCTGCACTATCTTACTCATAATCCTCTTTGCTTTTACTCAATTTTCTCTGCTTGAGTACGTTTATTTTTTTACTCCCTACTAATCTGGCTTCAGTTGTGGTAGCCTTTTTTTTTTTTTGGGATACTAGCATAGCATACTTACAAATTTTGTGTGAACCACTTAATACAAACACCAGACTTTCAAGTGTAAAGGAATGCCTTAGAAAATCTGATATGAAAACTTTTAAAAGTGGATAATGGAACAAACATACCCATTGTCTGAGCTTTCTTGTGAGCAAACATCAAGGCCATAGTTGAACAGAGGTTGACATCTCGTTTATCTTTGAGAACATCCAGTTCTCTCATTCCTTCCTGCACGCGATCTACTAATAAAAATTATTTTGTTATTAAAAGTATAAGTAGAAAAAAACCATAATAACAACAAAATAAATATTTCAGTTACACATTAAAAAGATGATGCACATAAAAACAAAAGACAGTTGACAACAGGGTAAAAAGATGAAATGTATAGGCCTGCATAACATCAACTAGGCCTGTTTGCTTTGCTGATTATTAGTAATTAAGATAGTTTGTTCTCAATATTTGACTATAAATCCCATTCAAACCATGACAATATTTAACCTAATGTTCCTATAGACATAGTCTCTATATTGCATGAAATCATGTGATTTCTTAAAACAGCTGGTGAAGCTGGTATTTAAATATAGAAAAAAAAAAAGGCCACCAGCATATGACCTTTGAAAAAGTATAGTCTTGAAATAGAAGCCTGTAATGCTCAACTACAAGTAAAATCTTACATGCCAAGTAGTACGGTTTACCCGTAATCTGTACAAGTAATTCTCGTTTTCAGATCTGTACAGCTCATACATAATTCCTGTACAGGTTTTACGCCTCTGTCTGTGTGTGTGAGCGTGCGTGCGCGCGTATGTGCGTGTGTGTGCGCGTGTGTGTGCGCGTGCGTGCGTGCGTGCATGCATGCATGCATGCATGTATGTATGTATGTATGTATGTATGTATGTATGTATGTATGTATGTATGTATGTATGTATGTATGTATGTATGTATGTATGTATGTATGTATGTATGTATACATATTGTCTTGCGCCACACCTTGGATGATATTTGCGTCATTAGATTTGGCGAGATGATAGTCCACGTGAGTAAAAAAATTAACCAATGAAATCGAGCTGCCTATTTTTCGATTTATGCGGGATTTGAGAGAGTCCACATGGTGTGTCGTTCATTCTGCACTAATGCTGATGGCAGGTTACTGATTATTTTAACAATTACATCGCATTGAGCATAATTTATTATTTACGGCTGCTTATAAGCAACAACGAACAAAAAGCAAGACCAAATACCGCTACATATTACTTGATTTCACTAAAACTTGTAGAAGCTGCATAAGAAATGTACATTTGAATAATAATATAATAAGAATTATGAAACTGAAAAGAAAAACAATCATGAAGGCAAATATGCATTATAACCCGATCAGAGCCCTGGGAAAAGTTTATTTGGAGTTACTTCTCTTCTAAGTTTTAATTTCATTTCTTTAAAAACATTGTCTGTGATTTTTTTTTTTTTTTGGTAGATATATTATCATTATGATCATCCAGTGAGTTATTTTAATTAAATAATTAATTACTTTTAATGTCTGTCATATTGATGACTGACACTGAAAGTCATATGGGTATTTAAAACTGCCTATTTTAATTTTTTTTTAAAATCTCAGTAAAGAATAAATGATGCTAGTGCCAGTTTATATATTTTTTTGTGCAAATTATGAGATTTTTTGTTTAACAAAAATAATATGATCACGTGATTTTATTATTTTTAAAACCACATCAGATATTCATTGTAATATTTCAAAACTGCCCTGGAAACCTCCCATTCCATATAAGATAACAAGATAATATAGTTTAGTTTAATTTTTCTCTTTGAAATAATAACAATAACGAAGTAGTAAAAGTAGTTGTGAGAAGGAGAGAAAACAGGGGACATTTAACAAACAGCTGGAGGATCTTGACTTTGCAGATGATTTGTGCCTTCTATCACATAGACAGCAAGATATGCGGGAGAAAACAAATAGATTAGTGACAGAAGCAGCAAAGATGGGACTACACATAAATGTAAATAAAACAAAAGAAATGAGGATAAATAATAGGCAGATGGACTCAATGAAGATCAATGGTCAAGTTTTTGAAGAAGCAGAAAGCTTTACATATCTGGGGAGTAACATTGACAAAGAAGGGGGAACCGATGGTGATGTTTGTTCTAAGATAAATAAAACCAGATTCGCTTTTAATGACCTTCGACCAATATGTAACTCCTCAGCCATATCCAGAGAGAACAAAATCAGAATCTTTAACTCAAATGTAAAGTCAGTCTTGCTGTATGGCTCAGAGGCATGGCATGTCTCAAAGAGTATCACCTCCAAACTACAGATATTTGTAAATAGATGTCTCCGGTGGATCCTTTGTATAAGATGGCCAGATGTAATAACAAATATGGAGCAAAGGAAAAGATGCGGGCAACAGCCAATACAAATGGAAATTAAGGTAAGAAGGTGGGGATGGATAGGGCATACACTCAGAAGAGAACAATCAAGCATAGCCAGAGGTGCCCTTGACTGGAACCCACAGGGGAAAAGAAGTGTGGGGATGCCAAGGAGAACTTGGAGAAGAACAGTGAAAGAGGAAGCAAAGGAAATTGGAATGACATGGGCACCGCTGAAAAAGACAGCCCAGAATAGAAATCAATGGAGAGCAACTGTTTCAGCCCTATGTTCCATGGGGAACGAAAAAGAATGATGATGATGAAAAGTAGTTGTGAGAATAGTGGGATGTCTTCCTCCATGTTATCCTTGTTAGTCGTGAACTTTGTTAGGGTTAAGATTAAGGTCTGGGTTTAGGGTTAGGTTTAGGATTTCTAATCCTTACCCCTTATTACTGTCTCAGAATTCTTTAATAAGGTCCTATCGAACATAACATTTCCTGGTCTTTTAGTCATAGTAAAGCGCAGTAATAGACTAAATGGTGACATGATCACATCGTTTTTACAGTGTCAAATAAACTCAGACACTCGTTGTTTAGGTTTTAAACCTAAGTGAAGACCTGCTTTAAAAGGCAAAGGCTACTATAATGCTGCCCACTGTAATTGAAAATACTTTTACACGAATTAACTCTTTTGATAAGTTTTTTCGGTCTTTGTACAGGTTTTGTGGGCCTTTGTACAGGTTTTTTGGATTTTCTGTACAGGTTTTTCATCTCCAAGGGGTATGAGTAAAATGCCCTCAATTCTTATCTGATTCAGGTCAAATGTGAAAAAAAATGGTCAAAATTTGTTTGCTAAAGTCTTAAATAAGAAAATTTATTAAAATCACTCCAGCGGTTCATAGGTGTTTCCTACAATGGACAGTTAGAAAAAGTGACATCAACAGTGATTGTTGCAATGTTCAATTGTGAACGAGTGAAAAAAAATGTGTGCTTCAATGAAATGAGTGAAAAAATCAACAGTTCTTTACTAATGTTTAAATAGTTATCCACAGAACATGGTTGTTATTCACTTAGCTAAATGACCATGTGCCTGAAATAGCTAGAGGTTTTTGCAGTTTTCTTTCACATTCTACCAAGTCACAACCAATGAGGTTGGTAATTAAAGAGAGAAAGTGTGACAGACGGGATAAATTCTCAGGAAACAGCCTACCAGTAAGACTTAGATATCAGTAGAAAAGTGAACAGGGCTGCAAACAAAGAAATCCAGTCAAAAAAAAAGGAAGCCGAAGCAACCAGATTTTATGGTTGTCCTGAAGAAGGTGACCCAAAATGGCAATCAGTGATGAGAAATAACTGTAGCCATATGTTCCTTGAGAATGATTATGAATAGTGGTGATTTCACATTATGGAACTGAGCCTGTGTAGATATGTCAGCACTCTGTGCAGTATATGCATAAAGCCATTCCCATCAAAGGCAGGATTGGACCCATCAGCCCATACAATTGTGCCCCTTAGAACCCCTGCCACCTCTTGAAACATGGCAGCACTAGCTACAAGTAAGATTGCCATTTTTTGAACACCAGGTCTCTTGGGCTAATCATAGTAATAGCAAGAGTGATTCTTCTACTAACTGAAAGCCAGTTTTTGTTTTTAATTCCTCTGTCAAGCTTCAATCCCAACGACAGTGGGAGCCTAAATGTTTTTACCTACTTACTAGAACTGAAGTAAGAAAGAGAGCTCTTCAGTGTTATACAGAACGAATCCTGAAATATGGAAGTAAGTCATGAATAAATAGTAAACAAGTAGGAAAAGAGAGCACTAGAGGTCACACAGATGTGCTTTTACAGAAGAATGTTAAAAATACCATGGACAGCTAAAGAGAGTAACAAGGACATTCTTAAAGATACCAATGCACAAAGGAAGCTTATCCCTCATGTTAGAAGGAACTGATCCACTTTCTTAATGCATGTTGTGAGAAGAAGAAAGGTGGACTATATCGTGACAATAGGAAAGATTGAAGGAAAAAGGATGACAAAGAGAGAAGATACTGGGAAGCTTGACATCATGGCATGGAAAGAAGTCAACAACGGAAATGATAAATACTGGAGACAGGAAGTTGTGAATATGATTGCATACGCCACCAGGCATGGTACTTGAAAAAGACTAGGACTGACTCTTCATATGGGTCTTCAGTGGGCCACAGCTTCAAAATTGAACAGACATGAATCATTTTTAAAAACAACCTTAATGTCTCCACAATCAATTAAGTTTGGTCAGCAGTTCCGGGAAGTTGCCATTTTCACATTTCCAACCAGCACACAGTATATATGGAGGCACCTCTCTGATAGAGCAATATCCATACAACTTTCAGTATTCAGACTTCTTGCCTACTTATATATCAACTAAGATCATGCTATAGTCCTTGAATTTTCTTACTCCTTTTCTTGTTTTGGAGATTTTTTTTTTGGGTATGCCACATAAACCTGTAAAAGATGGTGAGATGTGTCTTTTACAGATTATGGAAAAAAAGATTACTCAACCACTGAGTGATGAATGAATGAGTGTTCCTTCTTTTAAGGAAGCTGACCCCCATGCAGCATGGCTGCATCAAAGCCCACAGCACATTATGTATTTACAGTTGTAGTCTTTACAGCACTTTGTTTTACATGATGAAGTCCTTCATTCTACGCCAATGTCTGCCAAGATAACCACAAAGATAAGAACCACCCAACAGAGAAAATGCCCATGCTCTACACTGAGCATGAAACAAAGATGAGTTCCTCCAATTTTGACATTCCTACCTGACACAGCGTATTTTATATTAAACATACATATGTCTTAGTCCTCGAGATACTAAACAAGAGAGCGAGGGATGGAGTGGAACACATTCAAGTAATGACAAACACAAGCCATATTCCCAACTCTGTCCAATGTATTCAAATCACTGTGACAACAAAATTACAATATATATATAGTCAGCGAAGTGTATCACATTCATGAAAATCCCAGATCACAAAATGCATTATATTCACACAAAATAAATATCTTCTCGCACTCGACAACTCAAGTTCACCATCACCACCAAAAACCTTGTCGTTCTCCTGACCACCGTTTCTTTACTGCCCCAATCAGAACTCTCCTTGCATTCACTCCTGACCTGCTGACCTCGCAGTTTCGTGTTGTTAAGTTCAGACCACTCTACTGACTACCGCTCATACACGACTGACATTATGTACCTGCTCCCAGCGGAACACCGCCAGTCCACAGCTGTGTTAATGATGCTGTGACTGTGATGAAATATTCTAATACACATATATAAATTATTAGGTAAATATGAAGCCTAACAAATAAAATTAATAAAGAGAAGAGCAATGGAAAAATAACAGTGCTGTCACAAAGAATGTACTCGAAATCCCCCTTGTTTTCTGCTTCGTCTGCAAATTGTAACGCTTTCACGTTGATAGTAAAGCTTACTGTATTATTACCCGCCTTCTTCAATGAAACGTGTGCTGTATTTCTTGGAAAAGCATTGAGACGTACTGCGTAATGACCTAAATTAACCCTAACATTAATTATACTGCGTTACCAAAACGAACGAACAGATGGACTAAAGGGATAAAAAGAGAAGGGAGAGGCAGAAAGCCGAACACTAAACCCGCTTCGCGCGATACACAATTACTACCATCACGCGTGTAAGTCTACATGCACTAATTTTTTTTCAGACGGACAGTGATAAAATACACTACCCTTTCCCAGAGTTAGGTTTATAAATCATAACAGACTCTTATTTAGAAAAGACAACATTATATGGGTTTACGTTTGAACACATAACAGTACCCAGACAGCACATCTTCTAAACAGGAGATAGAAGAAATTGCATATTTTGAACGCAGCCACGTAGCTCCTTTAAATTAGTATTTTTGGGTTCCTTAGGGTTTGCTGACAAATAATATGTAAAACGTTACGCAAATAGTCCAGGAATTAATAAATTATACCCAAAATAAAATATTGGGGGTGCCTGACAGCATAAAATCATTTCTGCTCATAAAATTTTTTTTATAACGTGTTTGAAAAAACCTTACGTTACATAAATAGCCTACCATGTAAACTCCAAATTGATTGGAGCGCAACAAATGAAAGCCTAACCACGATTGGTCGGGCTATAAATACTATCTTGGTTGTTGGGGGAGACGGGAAAAGATAACATTTTTTTTCAAACACTTGTCGAAACGTGGCTCATTGGCCAGTCTCGCTGATATACACACTTGGGAGCGTTAGTTCGAGACCACTAATTCAAATAAGCTTGATAAAGCGACAGTACGTTGAAGCTAGCTCACATTTTTGCTAAAATAAAAGCCTGGAACATAGGCAGAACGGAATTTGTGCCAGTTTGTGCCAGAATTCATTGCTAATCAACGTATCTGTGTTTATTTCCATGAAATTGTGGTAAGCTTGAACCATTCAGTATCTTTTAATGAAAAATTGAATGTGAATTGTTGATTTATGCCTGTATATATATGTGTAGTTCAGTGGCAAACGTGAGGTAAAGCCTATAATGCTCCAGCCTGAACAGAGGGTGTCGGAGAGAAGTAAAACGGCATGGAATGGCCAAATAGTACACTGACACCTGGATGATGGACTAGAAAGAAATAATGCTGGAAGTGCAGAGGCGTAGTAACCATTAAGAAGGGTAATACTGGAATAAAGTATTTCAAATGAAGCTGACTGTTGGCCTAACGCTCTGAACGCAATGTTTGTGCTGTATTGTGATCAGTGTAAAAGAGAATATAAATTAGTTATGAAGTAGAAGGTACATCCTTCTTGATTTCAGGGACAGTGGTCTTGATGGTAGTGAGCAGCACCTGGTCAGAGATTTGCTGAATCCAGAGTCGGACAGCATACTCCTTGGTCTTTTTAGCTATCAGGGAGGTGTCTCCTGAGCCCAGAGGAGAATTCGAGCAGAGGAGTCCTTTCCTGCCGCCATCACGCCAGATAAGCGAATTGGCCAGCTGAGCTCAACATTATGTCCCCTCATCTTGAAATAACTTTATAAAAATACTATTCAGAGGGGAATTTACTTGTCTTAAAATCAGGAACTGTGAACATCTCCAATAATAGTCCCTAAAGACAAACTATTGAAGTCATGATGACAAATACCAACAGAGCTTGAACAAAACAAAAACCAGTATTACCTCATTTTACTACTACACAACTGACACACATAGAACATTTGTACTAATATATGTCACTACAATATTCATATTAAATACATTCTGTACATAACTTGTAATTTAAATTGATTGTGATTCCTGGTTCCCTTGTAGTTGAATCAGGACACATATTCATTCATGCCAGTAATGAATACATATTGTTATTTGAAACGTTACTAGTGACTTCTTTAAGATATTCTCATAGAGTGTTATATGTATGTGAGTGTCACAGTGTTGTTAAGAGTAGTGGATTAAATTAAATTGTTTATCTGTCTGTTGTTGTGACTTACACTTCACCATACACATACCCTAGACACATAACGTAGCATCACACTATTCCAGAATAATTCTGACTGAGATATATAGATATGTGGTAGCAAGTAAGGTTATATATATAATATACTACTCTTATTAGATATATATATACCTTCACAGCTGATCTCAGTCAGTACACTAAGTCCCTTATAAATATTTATAACATCCCACTTCACCACATATATTGGGGTCTCGCTCTCGGGATTTTGAATCTTTAACTATTAAAAATATTGGGGGTAATTCACTTCAGGGAATATAAGAATTAAAAGGTATCCTTGGGTGGAATTAAATAAGGTTGAGCTCACGGTGCCTGTTTTGTCCATTAGAGATTGAATTGTTGGTTAGACATTGTATTAAGTTACCTGATAGACAATGGCGGACCTGGCCAAATTTCGATCTGCTGCGGTTCAGACTGCAAAAGAGTTAGGATTAGATGGGCAAGTTATGGTTGCCTATGTCACAACGGAATGTGACAAATTTATTGAACGCGAAGAAAGAAGATTAGAAAAAGAAGCCGAAAGAAAGTTAGAGGCTGAGACTAAGAGGTTGCAAGCTGAGGCTGAGACTAAGAGGTTGCAGATTGAGGCTGAGGCTAAGAAATTGGAGGCAGAAAGAGAAGACAAAAGATTAGCTGCAGAAAGAGAAGCCGAGGAAAGAAGACAAGCTGCAGAAAGGGAAGCAGAAAAGGAGGAGAAGAGATTACAAAGGGAACATGAGTTACGACTAAGGGAGTTTGAGTTTCAAGGCCATGCTCCTGAAAATGGTGCCAGCCCCTTTGCCTCTGATGCTACGGTTACTCAAGGAGCCTCAATCTCAGCTATGAACTTTCATTTAGATCATTTTGTTGAGAAAGACGATGATATTGAGAGCTATATAAATAGGTACGAACTATTAGCTACCACGTATGGGTTAGAGAGAGAAAGGTGGAGCTTAAAGTTATCTCAGGGACTTCGTGGGGCAGCTTATGAAGTTTTTGCAAAAATGAGCAGAGGTGATCAGGAAAATTATGACATGCTAAAGCAGGCTCTTTTGTTAAGGTATGAAAAGAATGCAGAGTTTTACAGGAAAAAATTTAGGAATGCTAAACTACTGTCAGGTGAAACCTATCACCAGTTCTCTGCACGAATAGAGACATACTTGGAGAAATGGACTTCTCTGGGGAAACCCAAGATCTTAAGGAAATGGTCCTTATAGAGCAACTAAGAGAGTCCATGGCTCCAGACCTGAGAAAGTTTCTCATGGAACAAGGTGCAGAGAGGCTGGATGAGTTGCTAAATGTTGCTGAAAGGTATCAAGCAGCTCAAGCAGAGGTAACAGGTAATAAAAAGAAACAGGTGGACAACTTTAGGGCACCACAGAACTTTAATAAATTTGATCCTAAGGATCAAAATAAAGGTAAGCACCAATTTGATAGGCCACGGTATGACAATAAAAATAAATTCCCACAATTCGATGAAAGGAAATATGATGAAAGAAAATCTTTCAACCAAGGAAAAAGGTGGTGTAAAAATTGTAAGATGAACAATCATGACACTGACCATTGTAGAAGGAAACCTCCTCATTTTGCTGCTATGACATCGGGGAAAAAGGAAAAGAAGGGCAAACCTGAAGAATTACAGGAACCATACCACCCCCCAGTGTGTGAAGATGTCATTTGTAATGGTGTCACTATAAGATGTTTATATGATACCGGTTTAGATTACGATTCCGTTGTGAGTTCTCACCTGGTGCAGGCCGATCAATACACCACAGAAACAGTGGAGATTCAAACTGCAACCAAGGATGTAGCTACCATGACACTTCCCGTCGCCCGAATAAAAGTGAAAACGCGATATGTGGAAGGAATCATAAAAGCAGCAGTGATAAATGAGCCAATCTACCCTCTAATATTGGGGTGTAGATATGTCTTCTTGGGGAATCCCAAGAGACCTGTGATATTGGCAACAGTGCAGACCAGATCACAGACAAAGAAGGAGGAGGATAATCCCATAAATACTCACCCAGATGAGATGAGGAAGGCACAGGCTGAGGACAAAACACTCAAGCCATGTTTCAAGAAGTTGCCCAAATCTCATACACCTCCAGGCAAGGGAGAGTTTTATATGAAGAACAAATTGATATATAGGAAGGCTGGATCTGAATCCAATGGTCACGGACAGCTGGTCCTTCCCACTTCATATAGGACTAAAGTGTTGGAACTAGGACATGCGATTCCCTTCAGTGGTCATATGGGAATCAGCGCAACAGGACAGCGAATAGCTTGTCACTATTTCTGGCCAGGAATAACTGAAGATATCAAACGATATGTAAAATCCTGTCCAGAGTGCCAACGAGTAGCACCTAAACATTGGACTGCACCAGCAACTCTGGGGGAAATGCCCATAGTGGGAACACCCTTTGAGAGAGTTGCCGTGGATCTTGTGGGACCTCTCACCCGAACCAAGAGAAGGAACAGCTACATTCTGACTCTGGTGGACACTTGTTCTATGTGGGGAGAGGCAGTAGCCCTGTCATCGATTGATTCTAAACATGTGGCAGAGGCATTGCTCACAATTTTCACAAGGTTAGGCTTTTCCAATCAAATCTTGACTGATAATGGCTCTCAGTTCAAGGGGAAACTAACTGAAGAAGTTTTCAGGATCTTTCAGGCCAAACACTTCCATTGTAGTGTGTATCATCCCCAAGGGAACGGCCAAGTGGAAAGATTTAACGGCACATTAATGTCGATCCTGAGAAAGTTGGCACACGAAAAACCAGATACATGGGACCAGTACCTGCACGCCGCCCTCTTTGCTTATCGGGAGGTACCCCATAGTTCAACCGGTATGGCCCCGGCAACATTATTGTTTGGAAGGCCAATAAAAGGTCCACTTGAAGCTATGTTAAGAACGTGGACTGATGAAAAGGCAGAGGAAAACATTACATCTTCATACCAGTATGTGAATGAGCTGACCACTCGGTTAAAAACTGGCTGGAAACTTGCCAATGAAAATTTGAAACAAGCCAGGAAGAAACATGCTGCCTATTATAACAGGAAGGCGAAAGACAGAAATTTGGCTGTGGGAGAGAAGGTACTGCTTCTTTTGCCCGGGAGTCAGAATAAGTTACAAATTGGATGGCAGGGTCCATATACAGTTCTAGAGAAGGTGTCTAGAACAAATTATAAGATAGATAAGAAGGGGAAAGAAAAAATCTATCATGTGAATCTCCTGAAGAAATATTTGGAAAGAGAACATTAGGAAGAGACACACTTGTTGACCTTGTCCATCGCCATGGAGATGAAAAAGGAACCACTTTCATCATTTGAATATCCATTACACCCCTGTGAGACAGCAGCACAGGTGAAAATCAGTACACATTTAACGAAAACTCAGAAAGAGAGAGTGCAACAGGTTCTAAATAATCATGCAGAGGTGTTAACAGACCGACCAGGACATACAAACCTATTGGAATATGATATGAAACTCATAGACTCCACACCTGTCTGTATGAAACCATATTCGATTCCGTTTGCTAAGGAAAAAGCTTTGAAGGAAGAGATAGACTATCTATTGAAGGAAGGAATTATTTCGCACAGTGAGTCTTCGTATAGTTCCGGTGTTGTACTCTTAAGGAAGCCCTCTGGAGAACATAGACTCTGTATAGATTACAGGAGACTGAATGCTATTACAGAAGGACAGGTGGATCCATTGCCGGATACAAATCAGCTGTTTGCCAGACTAAATAAAGCTAAATATTTCTCAAAAGTGGATCTGAGTAAAGGATACTATCAGATTCCAGTAAAGCCTGAGGTTAGACCATACCTAGCTTTTAGTACCTCAGAAGGACACTATGAGTTTAATAGATTGCCATTTGGATTGAAGAATGCGCCTAGTGTCTTCTCTAGAATGATGAGAAAATTATTGGATCCTCTGAATAATCCCTGTATAACAAATTTTATGGATGATATCCTTATAGCAACAGAAACATTTGAGGAACACATTGACTCTCTGAACATGCTGTTTGATCGACTTAGGGAGGCAAATTTAACAGCCCGACCAACCAAATGTTGCGTTGGATGTAAAGAATTGGAATTTTTGGGACACACAGTTTATCAGGGAAACATGACCCCTGACCCAAAGAATTTAGAGAAACTACAGAAAGCCCCGAGACCACAAACCAAGAAGGACGTGAGATCCTTTGTCTCATTATGTGGTTTCTACCAGAAGTATATCAAAAACTTTAATTCCATATGTGCACCTTTAACGGAATTGACACGTAAAGGACTTCCAGATCGCATTACATGGACACCACAATGTGAAATGACTTACCAAGAATTGAAGGAAAAGCTCACAAGTAAACCCATTTTGAAATTACCTGACTTAAGTCAAGAATTCATAGTAAGGACGGATGCAAGTAATATTGGGCTAGGTGCAACTTTACTACAGAAATCAGATGCATTGGATGGGGAATTAAGCCCAGTGGCATATGCTAGCAGAAAGTTGAATAAAGCTGAAATCAACTACTCAACTAGCGAAAAAGAATGTCTTGCAGTAATATGGGCAATAAAGAAATTCAATATTTATCTATATGGGAAGGCATTTAAGTTGCAAACTGACCACAAACCTTTATCGTTTTTAGCACAGGCTAAGCATGAGAACTCTAGGTTACTCCGATGGTCTTTGCTTCTGGCTCCATATAATTTTAGCATTGAATATATATCTGGAAAAACAAATCTGGGAGCGGATTTTTTAAGCCGCCATCCGTGTGATGAGAATCACCGTAAACCCCAGAAATAATAATAAATTTCTCTATGTGTATATAGAATAAAGGACTGACATATAATGTCTGTTTTAAGAGGGGAAGTGTCATGAAATATTCTAATCCACATATATAAATTATTAGGTAAATATGAAGCCTAACAAATAAAATTAATAAAGAGAAGAGCAATGGAAAAATGACAGTGCTGTCACAAAGAATGTACTCGAAATCCCCCTTGTTTTCTGCTTCGTCTGCAAATTGTAACGCTTTCACGTTGATAGTAAAGCTTACTGTATTATTACCCGCCTTCTTCAATGAAACGTGTGCTGTATTTCTTGGAAAAGCATTGAGACGTACTGCGTAATGACCTAAATTAACCCTAACATTAATTATACTGCGTTACCAAAACGAACGAACAGATGGACTAAAGGGATAAAAAGAGAAGGGAGAGGCAGAAAGCCGAACACTAAACCCGCTTCGCGCGATACACAATTACTACCATCACGCGTGTAAGTCTACATGCACTAATTTTTTTTCAGACGGACAGTGATAAAATACACTACCCTTTCCCAGAGTTAGGTTTATAAATCATAACAGACTCTTATTAGAAAAGACAACATTATATGGGTTTACGTTTGAACACATAACAGTACCCAGACAGCACATCTTCTAAACAGGAGATAGAAGAAATTGCATATTTTGAACGCAGCCACGTAGCTCCTTTAAATTAGTATTTTTGGGTTCCTTAGGGTTTGCTGACAAATAATATGTAAAACGTTACGCAAATAGTCCAGGAATTAATAAATTATACCCAAAATAAAATATTGGGGGTGCCTGACAGCATAAAATCATTTCTGCTCATAAAATTTTTTTTTATAACGTGTTTGAAAAAACCTTACGTTACATAAATAGCCTACCATGTAAACTCCAAATTGATTGGAGCGCAACAAATGAAAGCCTAACCACGATTGGTCGGGCTATAAATACTATCTTGGTTGTTGGGGGAGACGGGAAAAGATAACATTTTTTTCAAACACTTGTCGAAACGTGGCTCATTGGCCAGTCTCGCTGATATACACACTTGGGAGCGTTAGTTCGAGACCACTAATTCAAATAAGCTTGATAAAGCGACAGTACGTTGAAGCTAGCTCACATTTTTGCTAAAATAAAAGCCTGGAACATAGGCAGAACGGAATTTGTGCCAGTTTGTGCCAGAATTCATTGCTAATCAACGTATCTGTGTTTATTTCCATGAAATTGTGGTAAGCTTGAACCATTCAGTATCTTTTAATGAAAAATTGAATGTGAATTGTTGATTTATGCCTGTATATATATGTGTAGTTCAGTGGCAAACGTGAGGTAAAGCCTATAATGCTCCAGCCTGAACAGAGGGTGTCGGAGAGAAGTAAAACGGCATGGAATGGCCAAATAGTACACTGACACCTGGATGAAGGACTAGAAAGAAATAATGCTGGAAGTGCAGAGGCGTAGTAACCATTAAGAAGGGTAATACTGGAATAAAGTATTTCAAATGAAGCTGACTGTTGGCCTAACGCTCTGAACGCAATGTTTGTGCTGTATTGTGATCAGTGTAAAAGAGAATATAAATTAGTTATGAAGTAGAAGGTACATCCTTCTTGATTTCAGGGACAGTGGTCTTGATGGTAGTGAGCAGCACCTGGTCAGAGATTTGCTGAATCCAGAGTCGGACAGCATACTCCTTGGTCTTTTTAGCTATCAGGGAGGTGTCTCCTGAGCCCAGAGGAGAATTCGAGCAGAGGAGTCCTTTCCTGCCGCCATCACGCCAGATAAGCGAATTGGCCAGCTGAGCTCAACATTATGTCCCCTCATCTTGAAATAACTTTATAAAAATACTATTCAGAGGGGAATTTACTTGTCTTAAAATCAGGAACTGTGAACATCTCCAATAATAGTCCCTAAAGACAAACTATTGAAGTCATGATGACAAATACCAACAGAGCTTGAACAAAACAAAACCAGTATTACCTCATTTTACTACTACACAACTGACACACATAGAACATTTGTACTAATATATGTCACTACAATATTCATATTAAATACATTCTGTACATAACTTGTAATTTAAATTGATTGTGATTCCTGGTTCCCTTGTAGTTGAATCAGGACACATATTCATTCATGCCAGTAATGAATACATATTGTTATTTGAAACGTTACTAGTGACTTCTTTAAGATATTCTCATAGAGTGTTATATGTATGTGAGTGTCACAGTGTTGTTAAGAGTAGTGGATTAAATTAAATTGTTTATCTGTCTGTTGTTGTGACTTACACTTCACCATACACATACCCTAGACACATAACGTAGCATCACACTATTCCAGAATAATTCTGACTGAGATATATAGATATGTGGTAGCAAGTAAGGTTATATATATAATATACTACTCTTATTAGATATATATATACCTTCACAGCTGATCTCAGTCAGTACACTAAGTCCCTTATAAATATTTATAACATCCCACTTCACCACAGTGACACTACCCAATTTTGACATTTCCCCCTATTTTTGACAAATCTCCCCCCCCTCAACATCAACTAGTATGCATAAATTTATCTTTCTGTTAATGTTTGTGCCCATTTCTGATGTATTAACATGATGTCAATGTGGCTAAAATGCATTTCAGACATTGTTCTATACATTTTTACACACCAACTACCACTCAACATGTTAATACATTCTATATGAGCAATTTTAATTTATGCAAGGTTATCACAGAATGTAACCATCACATAAATCGAGGGATACCTGTATATTAAATGCAACATACTAAGATGGTGCATTTAAAAAGAAAAGCAACACAGTAATAAGTACACATGATTGAATTACAGTTTACTGCATGGTCAGCAATCTTGTAGCAAACAATGTTAGAGTTAAGATTAGCATTAGTGGCTATGTTTCTGTCTAACCCTACATCTAAACCGCTAGCCATCTTCTCCTTAAATAAACACATAACAACACTCTTAATTAACAACACTACCACCAACATTAAACCTAACCCTGCTTGCAACAAGATGGACAACCAAAAAGTAATATGTAAGTCAACTGTAGAAAGCAGAAAATTAGAAATCTTTACTTTGTAAGACTTTTGCAAATGCCACAAAGAACTTGAGAACTGGATCATTGCCATAACGCTGTAAGCCTTCAAGGGCTGCTGCTTCCATGTTTCCATAGTAACCTGCCTGGCAGTAATAGTTTACTTTCGCCTGCAATGAGAAATTAGATAAGTCTTGAAAATGACTGGCACAGAAAGTTTATTAATGTCTTATCTTTTGATCATGGAAAAGAAAAGGCTGAAATGAATTACAGTGTGACATATGTCTGATTTTGCCCCAATGCCTGTAGATCTGAATGCAAATTAAGTCACCAACATTGATATAACCTTGAATAAGAATGCAGAGATGCAGTAATAATGGGTAAGGGTTTGGAACCATAACCATAGTGACTTGGGTGATTTAATTGGCTGCCTGATCGACGGGCATTTTGGCAAAATCAGACATAAGTTCCGCTGTTCTTCATTTCAAATAATAAAAGTTTACTAAAAGAATGCATTACATTGAGATCTGCTAACTCAATACGTATTAACTGCACAACAAATACTGCAGAATACTAATAATACTGGAAGCGGTAATTTCCATGCTATTTATTACTAATCATTAGTGTTAACTACAGTAAGTATTTTTGGGCTGAAATGAAGAATGGTGGGCCGTCTGTTGAATTGTTATTGTTATTATTGATCAGAATCGATGTCATTGCACTCTGGGTGAACCCATAGGTGCTCAGTCTCCCTCAGCAAATGTAGAAGGGTATGAATGTTAATCGTTCCTCTTGTAATGCACTGTCACGTAGCGTTTAAAGGATAAGAGAATTATTTAGAGGAAATAATAGATCTGATGTGGAAGATTTGGCTCAAGGAATCCCTGCTGGGTTTTCCCACTTCCGAAGGGTGACGAAGAGGGTAAATTTTCCTAACTCGACAGGTCTGGAAAAGATTGTAAGGAGATATTTGGTCTCTCGCTACCGTCGTCCCCTTCTCAGTTATCTATTATTATTATTCTTTAAATTATATTATATTTTACGAGCCCCCCTCCCTTATAAAGGAAGATAAACATAGACAATATTCAACATCTAATGGAAGGAACAAAGCGTGGGGTACAGTATATACACCCAATTGGTTTATTGCAATAAAGTGAATAGATGGTGAATGATAGTATTGTCGATGGAATTAGTGTCTGCTGTATGTATTATGTGTCTCACAATTCAAGTGTTTTTCATCATGGATGACTAAACTAGGCATTGATGTAGTGAGGTTCCTTTTTCGTGGACTTAGCTTTTCAGCCCCTGGCTGATAGTGAAGTGTGGTTAGTTCTCCGGTCTCCTGACGTTGCCCCGGTAGGTCTTGAATGGTTCGGATTTGCCTTCTCTGTGCTCGACTCCGTATTCTGCGCTGAGATTGGACTGTCGTGCAAGGCTCCACCATAGACTGAAGACAAATACGACGGCTTCATTAATTTTCTAGCTTTAGAAAGCAGTCTTTCCCTAAGCCGTCCCTCTGCCCGTCACCTCAGATTTTAGTCTCTAACATCATATGTCTAGAGTCTAATCTTGAATTCAAGTTTCTCCTGTCTGTCCTTTATTATATTTCTCTGCCCCAGTGGCAGTATTATAATTCTTTAGACTGATTTATCGTCAGCTTAACCCGATGAATTATTATAAATGTCAGTTAAACCCACCAAATTTATCATAGAAATGTCGGCAACAGTATTCTAGTTCTGTGCCTCTAGCCTAATCGTCATGTCTTTATGATGAATTTAACAAATAATTGGACATCCGTGTTTTTAGAATTGTCTGACAACATTATCACACACTTCATGTCTGGTCGCCTCGTCATATAATTTATAATGAATATATGTCACGGTCGGTCAACATTATCGTTAATATTAATTTCCGTTAGTCTAAACGTCGGGTCGAAAATAATCAAATAATATGGAAATTAATAGCTATATATATATATATATTCCCGTTATACATTATTATGAACATGTACATATCCCGTGGGATCATAAAATATACCCGATCACATGTGGCTGGATGTGATCGTAAAACAAAAATATGAATAAAGTAAACATACCAATCTTGCGTCGATTTTGCAAGGTACTACACCTTTCATCACATTATATTCTAGCGAGATTTCACTTACCTACTCAAAGATGGACGCTAACCCGCAATTAGACACGTGGCTTCAGTGCTTTTAATGCGAGAATTCGCCGATCTGGCTTAGACCTAGCTTCCTTGAGGGTTCCTGGGGCGTAAGTGAAAAATGCTGGCTTTGCCGCCTTTTAGCGGGTCATTTCCGCTTGGACACGTGATCCATAGCGTGCATCATGTGACATTAGCGTCAAATAAACGCTCCAATCAATAGCGTTAAAAGTCACGTGGGGTCTTCCTAAAGTGGCATAAACTGGTTTTATCAGCTTAAGCAGTCTTAAATTAAAACAGGTTCCTAGCTACCGAGGTCATTGGTCAACAATGACGTCGTATCTAAAAATAGCGAGGGAAAATCACTGAAGACTAGGAGAATTTCCGCAAGTGACAATTCCCGGGACTTTGCGATCATGCATTGAGGATGAGAAAAAAAACGATGTCACGTAAATAATAAAAAAAATGAAGAGAAGATTGGGCAAGTTTTCACACAAGCCCCTCCTCAAGTTTGACGTTCCGTCCAACTCCTCTTGTCCTGTCTTCCTCTTCTTTTCCAGTTTCTCATATCTCCTCGGTTGCGTCCGGATGTCTGCTCAAAAAATCTGCCCCTACGTTGTTCTTCCCAGGTATGTATTCTATGTGAAATGAATATGGCTGCAACAGTAGTGACCATCTCATAAGCCGGGCATTAAGGTTCTTCGACGCTGCAAGAAATATCAACGGTTGGTGATCACACTGCACCGTGAACTTTTTCCCGTATAAATATGGTTGAAACTTCTGCACAGCCCATATTAGCGACAGACATTCTCGTTCGATGGTAGAGTAGTTCTGTTCAGCAGGGTTCAATTTCCTACTAGCATATGCGATGGGGAATAGAGTTGCAGAAGGTCTATCACTAGGCTGCAGGAGAGTGGCTCCTATCCCTATATTGCTAGCATCTGTTCGCAGCGTAAAGTTCAGAGTTAAGTCAGGCAGTCGCAGAATTGGCCTAGCTGTGAGTTTCTCCTTCAGCAGCGTGTAGGCATTTTCGCACTCCGCTGTCCAGGTTACTTTGTCCGGGTTCCCATTCTTGGTTAATGCGGTCAATGGCGCACTCAGGGTATTAAAATCTTTAATATATCTCTGGTAGAAGCCACATAGAGACACAAATGACCTTACATCCTTTTTAGTCTGGGGTCGTGGGGCCCGCTGTAACTTCTCAATATTACGCGCATCTGGGAACATGCATCCATGCGAGATAGTGTGTCCCAGGAATTCTAGTTGCTCGCAGGCAATTTGACATTTTGTAGGGCGAGCGGTGAGTCCTGTTTCTCTAAGTCTTTCGAAGAGTAGGGAAACTGCGTCCAGGTGCTCCTCAAAGGTGTTCGTGGCAATAAGTATGTCGTCCATGAAATTACTTATCCCAGGGTGGTTCAGGGGTTCCAGTAGCTTCCTCATCATACGAGTAAAGACGCTTGGGGCGTTGCTTAGCCCAAATGGCAATACATTAAACTCGTAATGGCCTTCAGAAGTACTAAATGCTAACATATGTCGAATTTCCTCTTTTACCGGGATCTGGTAGTACCCTTTGCTAAGGTCTATCTTCGAAAAGTATCGTGCTCTACTCAGCTTGGTGAAAAGCTGATTCTGATCCGGTAAGGGCTCCGCTTGAAATTCCGTTACAGCGTTGAGCCTTCGGTAGTCTATGCAGAGGCGATGTTCTCCTGTGGATTTTCTAAGCAACACTACACTCGCACTATAAGGCGACTCTGATTTTGAGATAATATTTTCCTTAAGCAGGTACTCGATTTCCTCACTCAATGCCTTTGCTTTAGCATAAGGAACAGGATAGTTCTTAACTCGTACCGGGGCGAGGTCTGTTAGCTTCATATCAAATTCTATCAGGTTGGTCATGCCAGGTTTATCCGTGAGTGTACTAGTGTGTTTTCTCAACAACTGTTGAACCCGTGCCTGCTGATCCTCCGTTAAAGTTGAACTAATCTGAACATCTTGATGAGTTTCGCACTGACGAAGAGGGTATTCACAGGAGGTCAGGGGTTCTGCCTCAGTTTCCGTCGCAATAGCCAGTGTCAGGAAATGTGCTGGTTCTGCACCTGGTCTTTCATAATATCGCTTAAGCAGGTTTATGTGGTAAATTTTCTGCTTCCCCTTTATGGCAATCTTGTAATTGGTGCGCGACATTTTCTCAACAATTTTATATGGACCTCTCCACCCGATTTGCAATTTATTATTGCTACTGGGCAGGAGTAATAATACCTGTTCTCCTACTTCTAGCTCCCTATCCTTCGCAGTGCGGTTGTAGTAACGCGCATGTTTACGACGGGCACGGCGTACATTTTCCTTTGCCAGTTCCCATCCTGTTTTAAGGCGTTGGGTCAACTCCTTCACGTATTGGGATGCAGAGGTGACCGTCTCATCAGCTTTATCATCTGTCCAAGTACGTAACAGTGCCTCTAAAGGTCCTTTTATAGGTCTACCAAACAGCAATGTGGCAGGAGGCATCCCAGTAGAATTGTGGGGTACTTCGCGGTAAGCAAATAGTGCTGCGGGTAAGTATTGATCCCAGCTCTCTGGTTTTTCCTGCGCAAGTTTCCGAAGGATGGAAATAAGGGTCCCGTTAAACCGCTCCACCTGGCCATTTGCCTGGGGGTGGTAGGGAGAGGTGTGGATATGTCGGGCCTGAAATATCCTAAACACTTCCTCGGTGAGTTTTCCTCGGAATTGGGAACCATTAACTGTCAGGATCTGTGACGGAAACCTAGCCGAGTAAATATGGTGAGCAGAGCCTCAGCAACATGCTTAGAATCACAGGCGGGCATAGCAATTGCCTCTGCCCACATGGAGCAACAATCCACTAACGTGAGTATATAACTGTTTCTCTTTTTGCTACGAGTAAGTGGACCCACAATATCCACCGCTACTCGTTCGAAAGGGTGTGCCCAAGATTGGCATTTCTCCCAGAGTGGCTGGGGCCGTCCAGTGTTTCGGCGCTGTCCTCTGGCACTGCGGGCATGATTTCACATATCTCTGGATATCGGCGTTGATACCTGGCCAATAATAATGACATGAAATACGCTGAATCGTGGCACTTATGCCCATGTGGCCACTAAACGGAAGGGCATGGCCCATTTCTAGGACCTGGGCTCGGTATGCTGATGGAACCACAAGTTGCCCATGTTCCTGTCCTCCATTTCCTGCTTTCCGATGCAACAGCCCATTTTTCTTGTAGAAGTCTCCCTTTTGGAGAGGAGTGTGCGCTCTCGGTAGTTTTTTTGTAGCAGGGTGCTAGAGATTGATCCTCCGTTTGTGCCTTTTTTAATTCCTCAGGAAGGATGTTGGGTGGGTATTCCAACTCCGTATTCCGTTTGGCCTGTCCTCTAGTGGTGACAGCCGCCACAACCAGAGGGTGAATGGGTTCTCCCAAGAACACATACCTACACCCTAAGATCAAGGGATAAATAGGGTCGTCCAAGATCGCTGCACGGATTTCCCCAGTCACATATTTTGATTTGACCTTAATCTTGGCTATGGCCAAACGCATAGGTGCTGCACTTTTAGTAGGTCCTTGTATTTCTATAGTGTCTTCTGTCATCTGGTCAGGCTTGACTAGGGATGCACAGACAACTGCGTCGAATGCAAGGCCTGTATCATAAAGGCAGGTCACCTCTTGGTCATTTACGAGGACTGTCTCAACGACCGGGGGATGTCGGGGTTTGTCCAGAGGTTCTTCCGGTCCATTTCCCCTTGCGGCACTTTTACGTAAGCAGGCAGCATGATGAGGTGGGTTTTTCCGGTTGCACTCCTGCGTATTGTGGGTGATGGTTCTACAGTGCTTACACACCATTTTTTTCCCCTTGCCTCTGCTGCTGGAAATTAGATCTCTGAGTAGTCTTGTAGTCTGGCTTGTCATGCTTTTTGAAGTTAGTATACGGTGGTTTCACTTGGGGGTCCATGTGTGACTGAGCTGTCTGTCTAGGTACGTAATCTGGTTGTTTCCGTCTGGGTGGTGGATTCTCTGATAGTGCTGCCTGATATCGTTCCGCTAACTGGACTATGGATTCTAAAGTGCTGGCCCCCATTCTCTGTCAGGAATCTTCTCATGTCGGAAGTCATGGTGTCCTTCAGTTGTTCGATCATGACCATTTCCTTCAGGCCTTCCCAATCATGAGTAAAATTCCCTAGGGCACCCCACTTCTCCACGTAGGAATCCAGTCTCGCAGCAACCTGAGCAAAGTTCTCTCCGACTTCCCTCCTAGAGTTACGGAACCTCTTCCTATACGCGTCAGCATGTAGCTCATAACGAACCAATAGTGCCTTTTTCAAAGAGTCGTAGTCATCCTGTAAACCTGGAGGAAGCTTGCTATACACGTCATAAGCAGTTCCTCTAAGCCCTTGCGACAGTTTCAGGTTCCATTTGCTCTTCTCCAAACCAAACGTGGTGGCAAACTTCTCAAATTTGTCGAGATACCTATCGATCGAGTCGGCTTGTTCCGAGAAAGCTTCAAATGGAAACGTCAAGGGTCCCAAAGTTGACATGAGTGAGGATGGCAAAGTTCCGGTGCCCCCTGCGTGCAAGGAAGGCATATCATCTGACCGTGGCGATAGGTTGCCTGAGGAGGTAGATGCGGTCGCACCGGCTACTGGTTCAACTCTTTGAGCTTGTCCCTGCATCTCTAACTGCTTCATCTTCAATGCATGCTCGCGTTCATCTCTCTCGCTTCTTTCTCTAGCGTCTACAGCTTTTATCCTCTCATCTATTTCTGCTAACTTTATTCGCTCTTCTCTTTCAGCTTTCGCTGTTTCTCGAGCGTAATACTTATCAGTCTCGACACTGACATAATTTGCAAGGTCCACCCCACTATAACCTAGATCTCGACCGGCCTCCCCTAGTGCTGCCTTAAGCTTAACTATTTCAGCCATCTTTTGCAGTTAAAGTCCACACTGAGTAAGCTAGTGCTACCTTCCAATAGTATTTCTAGCAACAAGTAAATACTAATTATTTATCCGACTGCTGTAGAATGAAATTACTACAGTTATGGAGACTTAAGGTCTGTAATTCAATGAAATACAAAATCAAGAACTAACTTAATTAAACACAACATATATAAAGGGATTCACCAATCAATGCCTGAATTTCTAGAAAAAATGTTTTCTGTCTTTCTAGAGCTCACTGTGTGAAAATACATGTGTTAAAATGGTATACTGTAATGACTGAATGGATGATACTATCCCAGAGGTATGATAAAATACATAAGTTCAAATCCCGGACTGAGACACCAGTGTCACGTAGCGTTTAAAGGATAAGAGAATTATTTAGAGGAAATAATAGATCTGATGTGGAAGATTTGGCTCAAGGAATCCCTGCTGGGTTTTCCCACTTCCGAAGGGTGACGAAGAGGGTAAATGCTCCTAACTCGACAGGTCTGGAAAAGATTGTAAGGAGATATTTGGTCTCTCGCTACCGTCGTCCCCTTCTCAGTTATCTATTATTATTATTCTTTAAATTATATTATATTTTACGAGCCCCCCCGCCCTTATAAAGGAAGATAAACATAGACAATATTCAACATCTAATGGAAGGAACAAAGCGTGGGGTACAGTATATACACCCAATTGGTTTATTGCAATAAAGTGAATAGATGGTGAATGATAGTATTGTCGATGGAATTAGTGTCTGCTGTATGTATTATGTGTCTCACAATTCAAGTGTTTTTCATCATGGATGACTAAACTTTTGTAGGCATTGATTAGGTGAGGTTCCTTTTTCGTGGACTTAGCTTTTCAGCCCCCGGCTGATAGTGAAGTGTGGTTAGTTCTCCGGTCTCCTGACGTTGCCCCGGTAGGTCTTGAATGGTTCGGATTTGCCTTCTCTGTGCTCGACTCCGTTATTCTGCGCTGAGATTGGACTGTCGTGCAAGGCTCCACCATAGACTGAAGACAAATACGACGGCTTCATTAATTTTCTAGCTTTAGAAAGCAGTCTTTCCCTAAGCCGTCCCTCTGCCCGTCACCTCAGATTTTAGTCTCTAACATCATATGTCTAGAGTCTAATCTTGAATTCAAGTTTCTCCTGTCTGTCCTTTATTATATTTCTCTGCCCCAGTGGCAGTATTATAATTCTTTAGACTGATTTATCGTCAGCTTAACCCGATGAATTATTATAAATGTCAGTTAAACCCACCAAATTTATCATAGAAATGTCGGCAACAGTATTCTAGTTCTGTGCCTCTAGCCTAATCGTCATGTCATTATGATGAATTTAACAAATAATTGGACATCCGTGTTTTTAGAATTGTCTGACAACATTATCACACACTTCATGTCTGGTCGCCTCGTCATATAATTTATAATGAATATATGTCACGGTCGGTCAACATTATCGTTAATATTAATTTCCGTTAGTCTAAACGTCGGGTCGAAAATAATCAAATAATATGGAAATTAATAGCTATATATATATATATATTCCCGTTATACATTATTATGAACATGTACATATCCCGTGGGATCATAAAATATACCCGATCACATGTGGCTGGATGTGATCGTAAACAAAAATATGAATAAAGTAAACATACCAATCTTGCGTCGATTTTGCAAGGTACTACACATTTCATCACATTATATTCTAGCGAGATTTCACTTACCTACTCAAAGATGGACGCTAACCTGCAATGAGACAAGTGGCTTCAGTGCTTTTAATGCGAGAATTCGCCGATCTGGCTTAGACCTAGCTTCTTTGAGAAAAATGCTGGCTTTGCCGCCTTTTAGCGGGTCATTTCCGCTTGGACACGTGATCCATAGCGTGCATCATGTGACATTAGCGTCAAATAAACGCTCCAATCAATAGCGTTAAAAGTCACGTGGGGTCTTCCTAAAGTGGCATAAACTGGTTTTATCAGCTTAAGCAGTCTTAAATTAAAACAGGTTCCTAGCTACCGAGGTCATTGGTCAACAATGACGTCGTATCTAAAAATAGCGAGGAGAAAATACTGAATGCTAGGAGAATTTCCGCCAGTGACAATTCCCGGGACTTTGCGATCATGCATTGAGGATGAGAAAAAAACGATGTCACGTAAATAATAAAAAAAATGAAGAGAAGATTGGGCAAGTTGTCACATGCACAATGTTAATTGTTCTAATGAAGGCGTTAATGAATGTTAATCGTTCCTCTTGTATACATGCCAGATGCATCCTCTCATATGTCCATCCCTGCTGGTCTGACGTTTGATGCCAAATTCTACCAATCTTAGCCTTGATGATTCATCAATTGCAGTTCATTCTCTAGCAGGTAATCATTAATTGTCTTCAGTATGTCTCCCTTATCCATATCCAATGCACCTTCTATGGGTGCTCTTGAAACTAATATGTCAGCTTTTTCATTGCCGTGGATCCCTGCATGACCAAGACAGTAGATCCATATCAGCTCCTCAGAGGCGTCACTAGGGTTGGTGTCACCCCCATGGACCTCCTCCCGTACCAGACCATACAGAATCCTTAGTAATGTTTTTTGTACTAATGTTACTCGTAAATGCATATGGAAATATACTCATAAATGAAATAATACCAAAAAAATAAACAGGAACAAATACACCAGCATTTCAGCACTTAGTGAACATCTCGACTAAATCATAATGCGCATTAGAAGGTTCAAAAAGTAAACTAGCATAGAGTTTAAGCCTTGTAGGTATATTGATACAGTACATGTAAGCTGGGCTTACGAAAAATGTTTTTGTGGTTATAACTAACTAGGCCTACAGGGATATTTTTATAAAAAAATAATAAATTTCTGCTGAAACACTGCATACAAATTTTATAGACAGTCATTTTGGTGTCACCCCCTCTGATGGTGTCACCCGGGTGCGGTCCGCACCTTCCTAGTGACGCCTCTGCAGATTCTAGGCTTCTTATGGAGGTTTTCCATTCATGCCGGAGCCATCCACTTTCGACCTTCCGAGACATGAATTGTGAGTCTGTTCGATACGGCCTTAGAAACTAATTCAGAGACACAGTGAAAAGGGGTAAGGGTTAGGAATCCTAAACCTAACCTTATCCATAACCCTTACGATGTTGGCTACTTATTTTGATGACATAGAAGAACACGTCCCACTTTGCTTCATTGCAACCGTAAGTTTGTCTTCAATCGATTCACAAACACGCTAAAAATCAAGAATTCATATCATATATACCGCTAAGATAACATGATGCACTTACAAGTGTAACAGGATCTGCTTCTGCCATATCTATTAATAGTATGATGATATATTTTCTTTAAAAGTGTAAGATATGTAAAATATGTGGTCTGTTTACACTCGTTGCTATTTCAATCAACCATCTTGAGGAAAATTTGGCGTTTACGCATGACAGGAAGTTAAATCCACATACCGGCAAATAAGTTGTATTTTCGTTAGCCATCGAGAGATCTCCCGATTTTGGTGGGGGGGGGGGGGGGGAGAAAACATGGTGTGGAATTGATTTTTACTGCAATTTCTTCACTTGTGTGCAGATGCATGAGCAGATGTTTCAGCAGATTTCCAAGCTATAAATATACAGCAAATGGTAGGCTATGGAATATACAGCATGGATCTGGGAATGTCCATGAAGCAATGTTTCTTCTTCAATTATATTGGCACTCAGAAAGCTTGAAATTGGAATCTCACAGGGAAAGAAATCTAAAATTCAACCAATGACAAGCCACTTTACGACATTTTCCCCGGCGCTAGTGCTACGAAAGTGCTGGCTACCTGCTTAAAAAAACTGGCGAAGTTTTTTTTAACTTCAACACGTACTCTTACATGTACCTGATCATTTACGCACTGAAATCTGTGAGCTTTTTTAAACTCTTCTATAACAGCACCATATTACGCTCTCATAGTTCTGGTTTACGTAACCTCATAAAGCTGAAACCGTGTATAGTTGAGATAACTAACACTTCACTCCCTTGTGGTAGTATATGCTTAAGGCCTACCTTTACCTTTTTTAACAGTCCCTTTCTTATTTTAAACGGTATACTAGAGTCATAGGAAATGTAAAATTAACAAATAGACAGAGAAATGGACTTGGCGGCAGTTTTAAAAATAAGCAATACACTATAAACACGGGACGTTTCGTTGTTAGCCATCTTCAGCTACAGTCACGAAATAAAAACAAAGATTTATTGTTTATTTTAAGCGAAAACTACGTTGTGTCGCAATTTACAGCTGGGCTACGACATCTGCGCCTTCCGACCCGGCGCTTCCGGCTTCAGATAGCGGTGTTATTCGGATTTGCTTTCCCTAGCCTTAGCTGACCTCGCCTACCTGCAAGGCAGCAAGTGGTTTGAAATCAGAATGCTTCTTCTCTAAGATGAGTTGTCATCCACGGCTTCTGGGCGTCATCTACCCCGAGCTCTCTGGCTGTGGGGCGCCAAAGACTCGTCCCTTTTTCTTTTATTTAAAAACATGTCCCGCCACGAGAAAGCCAGGGGCTGGGCTGTTGCTGTCAGAGTATGCCTTAGGAGTAATAATAATAATAATAAATTCTTTAAGCGCCAAACACGGCGCATAAGGCAGAAACCAGTGCTCTCCAGGTTGTTCGTTGTGACGCCACTCCTCTTAGCTCTTGCACATTATTTAGGCCCAACGTTCTTCCTTCTCTTATTATTGTTCTTCTGAGTGTTTCTTTTGGTCTTCCTTTTTTCCGCTTACCCTCAGGAACCCAAGTGAGCGCCTGTAGTGGTATTCTGTTGTTTTGCATTCGTAGGACATGACCGATATATGACCATCGTCTTTTCCTTATATAGTCGGAGACATATTTCTGCCTAGAGTCTTCTCTTATTTGTCGATTAGTCTTGAATTCTTTCCAACTGATGTTCATGAGTTTTCTAAGACATTTGTTCTCGAATGTATTCAGCTTGTTCTCCAATGATTTTGTTATTTTCCAACTCTCACAGCCGTATGTTAACACTGAGATAACATTTGAATTAAACAGACGAAGCTTGGTATGTATATTCAATGATCGTAATTTCCAAATGTTAGATAATCTATTGAAGGCGCTAGCTGCCAAAGCAATTCTAGTATGGATTTCTCTTGTTGTGTCACCATCCTGAGTCATTTTACTGCCTAAATAATTGAAACTTTCAACTTTCTGTAGTTTTTTCCCCGTTCAAGATGATATCAAAGGTCTCGTTAGAAAAGTTCATAGCTTTAGTTTTAGAGGCATTTATTTGGAGACCAATTTTAACCGAGAGATGACACAAATTATTTATTGCTTCTTGGGATTGTCTTGGTGTTGAACTTAAGAATGCTACATCATCTGCGAAATCCAGGTCCCCCAGGAATTTTCCATTTGTCCATTTTATACCCAATCGTTCATTGTGGGTATAGTTTCTCATAACCCAATCAATAGCTATTCCAAAAAAGTAGTGGTGACATAATACAGCCTTGTTTCACCCCTGTTTCTACTGTAAACCATTCTGTATTCCCTTTATTTGTTCTAACACAACATCTTGCATTGTCATATAGCGCTTTGATTATATTCACATATTTTGTTGGAAAACCATAGATTGTAAGTATCTTCCACAATGATGGGCGGTGTAGACTATCAAAGGCTTTTTGAAAATCGACGAAGGTGATAATAAGTGGCGATTGCCTTTCCACTGATTCTTCTATAATTGTTCTTAGTGTGAATATTTGATCAATACATGATCGTTTCGGCCTGAAACCCGCTTGTTCTTCTCTGATCTTTTCGTCAGCATGCAATTTAAGTCTTTCTAACATCATGCAACATAATAATTTTCCAGGTACTGATAATAGAGATATACCACGCCAGTTATTACAGTCTGATAGATCACCTTTCTTCGGTAACTTTACAATAATACTGTCTTTCCATTGTTGTGGTGGTTGTTCTTCTCTCCATACTTCATTTATAATATCTAAAATTCTCAAGAGGTTGTTGTCATTAACTGCTTTAATCATTTCCCCTGAAATTTCGTCAACTCCAGCAGCTTTAAAATTTTTTAATCTTTTAACGGCTTGTTTGATCTCGTCCAGCGTGAATTCATCGCAAGTTATTGGCAAGGTGGTTGTGGATGTTCCATTATTAAAATCAGGTGTTACTGTTGGTGGTGGTCTGTTTAGCACCTCCATGAAGTGCTCAGCCCATCTCTTCATTTGTTCTTTTTCTGTTGGTATTGAATTCCCTAATTTACCTTTAACAGGTGTTTCCATAGCAGTAGGCTGGTGACATAGTTGTTTTGTAATTTGATAAAGGCACCTACTATTACCAGTTCTTGCAGCATTTTCAGCTTCTACGGCCAGTTCATTGATGAAATGTCTTTTATCTCTTCGAGTTTTTGTCTTCACTTCTTTATTTAACAAGTTATAAGTTAGTTTGCAAGATTCAACTGCATTATGTGTACTTGCCGCTAGTAGTTTAAGTTTTGCTGTTTTCCTTTCTTGTATTTTATCCCAAGTATCTTCTCTCATCCATTTTTTTTCTTTTTATGTACTAGGTATCCGGTGGTCGCTACAGCTGCTTCTGTCATTGCTGTTCTCAGTTGTTCCCATTTAGTATCGATTGTCTTGGTGGTGATATCGTTGTCAATTTTGCCTAAAGCATCGAAATAGTTGTTCATTTTGACATTATATTCCTTCTTTATATCATTTGATTGCAGTCTGTGTACATCTATTCTTCTATTTTTATTCGGTTGGTATAACTTCTTCAGTTTAATTCTCATTTTAGCTATGCAGAGGTTATGATCGCTTCCGATCTCTGCACCTCTGTATGCTCTGACGTCTTGAACTGATGAGCGAAATTTAGCGCTTATGCAGAAGTGATCTATCTGGTTCTTAGTTCTGCCATCAGGTGAATTCCATGTTATCTTGTGGATATTCTTATGTGGAAAGATGGTGTCTGCCACAACGAGGTTTGATATTTCACAAAGTTCTAGAAGTCTTTCGCCATTTTGATTCATACAGCCTATGCCATGAGTACCGAGATATCTTTGTACTCCATCGTTGTTGTCACCTACTTTGGCGTTAAAATCACCCATGACTGCTATTATGTCATGCTTGGGTATTGTGTTGATGGTACTTAGAAGTGCTTCATAGAAGTCATCTTTTGTGGTATCAAGAGCGTCGTTAGTTGGTGCATAACATTGTACAATTGAGAGCTTGAAAAATCGTGTCTGAAATCTAGCTAATATTAGCCTCTCATTGATAGGTACCCAGCTGATAAGCGATGCTGCTGCTTTCTGTGTCATTAGGATGGCTACTCCCTCTGTGTGACGATTATCATTACTACCAGAGTATATAATTTGCTTTTTTTCTTCTGAAATATATTTTATGCCCTTCCCCGTCCATCTACACTCGCTGACACCCAATATGTCCAACTTATAATTATCCATTTCTTTAATTACTTCTTCCAATTTTCCGTCTTGATACATAGTTCTTACATTCCAGTATCCAATTTTAGAAATCTCCTTAGCCCCCAAGATATTAGAGTGAGTCATGTTTACTGTCGAGTCTGGTTCTGTTTCGGTAACAATAGCTTGTTTTACGATAGTGAATTGTTAACTCACTGATCAACCCTCCGATCCAACCGACCGATTCGAGGGTTTCGAGGTCAGTTATAGGAAAATATCTACACCACTAGATACTCTGGTGTATCTTTTATTCTATAATTTAACATAACATGGTGATATCCATCGAAATATATACATTCCTGATGTTTTTCTTTCGGCGTCTAAGGTGAGAAACGAATTTCACCTCCATCTTGGAAGGGTAGATACCTCAATTAAAAACAGGAGTATTTAAACGAAAATTGAGAGCTAAACCTCATCTTCACTCCCAGCTGTGACAGCATGTAGAACCCACACAGATAAGAAATACTGAAAGGCTGTGACAGCATGTAGAACCCACACAAAAATGAGAAATAATGAAAGGCTGTCAGAGATTACAAAGGACACTGCAAACACGTGTAAACAAATATTAATAAACATATAATTGCACTAATATAAACACAAATTAATCTAAGTGTATAATAATTTCAAAACTTTGATTTTCATTATTTACTTTAGGGACGCACAAAATCATCTGTCGTCGGTATGTGCACGTATGTGGGTTTCATGGCGTTGAATGGACATTAAATCAAAGTATGTTTAACCACTGCTCTAATTTCTTTACAGACTTTCAGCATGCTGTCAGAAATATTAATTTTTGTTTATGGATGGGTTTATTTTTTAAAACTTCATGGAAAAGATAATACGACTTACTAAGACCAAAAGACACAGCAAATAGCTTAAGTTGGGGCCATAACGCCTTTTGTGGGCTTTTCATCTGTTTGAATGGGTTAATCTATTATTACGTTTTCTGGTAATTATTTGATCATCTGTTTTGTATCACACCCGGTACCGATTTTTTGTTACAACCATGTATTCGTTTAGTAATTCTTTTAAGTGGTTGCATTTTTACGTTCCTTCAATAAAAGTTTATATATATTTCCATGGCCATGTTATCTTGTTCGATTTCATATTATTCATAAACAACAGTCATAACTGGAACCTTGAACAAAAAGTTAGTTGCTTATCCTTTACAGGACGTGGCAATCAACCCCAGCTTTTATTGGCTGTTTTTGATTTTTCTAGGCAATTTTTTCATTCAGTATTTTGCCATTGCTTTCTGAACGGTACGGCGCTTATACCATTGTCAAAAATCCACACAAAGCGATCTGCTACCAAACCGCCTGCAGCAGGTTTCGAACCTGGTATATCTGGATTATGAAACTGCGTTCATATCCATTAGGCCACAGACGCCGACGAACCTTGAATACCGTCAGGAAATAAGACCAGTGTTGACGACTTTAGATAATTTAATAAGAATTCATTATTCCATCATGAATCAAAGACAATACTTAATATAGTTCACATCAAGTGCATTGGATACATCACAGCGTAGAGTATACTATTGTTACAGTCATTACACGTCGGATAATTTATCATTTTGCTTAACGTTAAATTATATTTCAAACACAACTGCTTGGCCTCGTAAATACCTTCACGCAGTATTAATCTATAGTTGATTTCCAGTTCCTTTCGGGTCTCTGCCCAATATATATATTCCAACTCTGTCTATATTATATTTGGCATTATTCGCCAGGCCTTTCCAGCCATACACATTCTCGTGTTTCGTAAATATCACCTTATGATTATTACCGACTCACATACGTCCTAGACGCACTGATACTTACATATTATTATTTCATAAACTTTTGAAGAACACTATTTTGACAGTTAGGTTTATGGCTATACAAGCCTTCACTTATATCATTTTGTGGTTTAACCACACGAACCTGAAATACTATTATTTTATACACATATTATTACATCGGCTTAAAAGCCTGAACCCAGACGGTTCTACGCTTGAAAAAGTGGCCATGCCACACTATTGAAAAACCCGGCCATAAGGCTCCAAGGCCACACACGAGACTACTGTAACTAAGTCTAACGCGTCATGCATCGCCACGCGCGACCCATTTCATTTCGGTCTAGTGAGGTGTTATATGGTGCAACCATCTGAATCAGGTTCAAACCAAAATGCTTGCTGACCATGCAACAATCCTCAACATCCTTACTAAGACCAAAAGATATAGCAAATAGCTTGGGCCACAACATCTTCGTCAGGGATAGGAAAGGAAAGAAAGACATAGCTAAGTAAAAAACATAAGAAAATAAATAAAAGGACAAGTAAAAGAAATACAACCCCGCCGAAGCAGGCCGCTATGATTTGCATACCAACCCACCCTTCCCCACGTCTTACTACAGTCTTTCTAATCTTCCTACAACCTACTATCATTTTTTATATTCATCGTTATGTTCCGTTGAAATCAGTAGCAGATCCATGGTGGTGTTTATATACTACTCGTCAAAAGTCAAGGGCCACTTAGAAAAACCTTGGTTGAAACCATAAAACAAATCTGATATAAACGTAATTCTTCTTCTTCTTCTTTGATCCATAACCGCCAACCGTCAAAGCAGTCAGCGGCCATCACGCCTGGTGGCGTCTTGTAGGGCAGCAACAAATTGATTCCACTTTGCTCGGTCGGCGGCCATCCTTCGTACAGTGCCCCAACTGTGGTTCATTCTTTGCATCTCAGCTTCCACAGTTCTCCGCCAAGTTGTTTTTGGTCGGCCTCTCTTTCGCTTTCCCTCGGGGGTCCATAGCATAGCTGTTCTTGCGATGGTATCAGGGTCCCTTCTGAGGACATGGCCAACCCAACTCCAGCGTCTGCCAGCTATGATGGTGTGCATGTCCTCCTGGTTACTCCGAATAAGTAGTTCTTGGTTGCTGATGGTGTTTGGCCAAAAGATTCGGAGAATTTTCCTTAGGCAGATTGTGTGGAAGGAGGACAGTTTCGACATTTCCTTCTCATAAACGTAATTGGTATCAGTCAAAACGGCATTTATTGAATACCAAATTGACATGTCACGTAAAGAAATAGAAACACACATTCAAACGCAATGAAGCTGTGAAGTGTATCACCCACCTTTTCAAAAGTCACACAATAGATATTGGACAAATAGACATTTCAAAATCAGGTATGCCCACCGTTTGCAGCAAGGCATTCAAGATAGCGTAGACGCATCGAGTCCACAAGGGTCCGAAGAGTGTCCTGAGGAACAGCTTGCCATTCCTGAAGCAGAAATGCAGTCAGCTGTGCAACATCCATTGGCAGGGGGTGATTTGTTGACAATGCCCATTCTTTCTGTCTAATTCGACATTAACGTTTACGGTTTGTTTACGGTTTGTCTCAACTGACATCTTAGAGTGGAACAAGTCACTGTTCGATGGCGCAGGGCTGACAAAAAGAGGTACCGGTCATCATGTCTATTGGTGCATCTAAGGCGACCTGACCGGTGGCGATCCTCCACACTTCCTGTGGCCTGAAATCTCTCCAAAATTCTTTGGATAGTAGAGTGTGACACTGCAAGCCGTCTAGCAACCTCACGGACAGATAAACCACTTTCAACCCACGCTATAGCCCTCATTCTTTGTAAGGTGTCAAGACTTCTTCTCGGTGGTATGGTTTTTGCAAGTGATGAAACTACCCTAAGTCTGCTGATTGTAAAGCAAATTAAGAGTGAACTGTTCACGAAAAGTCGCCATTGCATGTGGAATGTCAATCAGCACGATTACTTCACCTGTTTGGTTGTACGGAAGTTTGAAAAAACAGATTAAAAATGTGAATTTATGGTCAGCAAACCAAATTGCACGTGATCACCATGGTTGTCGGTGAGTTGTTTTTATGCTTAACGTGCATAGAGGACTGTCAGAGATTGCACCCATTTCTACTAAAAACTTCCTTCATTTAATCATTCTGTGCGCTTATATAAAAGTGTATTGAAAATAATAGGGTGGCCCTTGACTTTTAACGAGTAGTATAGCTGTGAACAATTACTTGTTCGTCTTATGCTAGTTATCTGTAAACTCTAGTAGGCTTAAGTGAACATATATCTGACTGGATTGTTACGCCGTTTAATGTAGAAAAAGTTGAAGTCTTGTGGTTTTTAGGAATTTTCTACAGAAAGGGGTAACTGTAATGGAATCGCCTCTTTACAGTGGATTTGTGAACTATGAAAAGACATTTAACAGTGTAGACAGAAAATCACTTTGGAACTTGATGAGGCATTATGAAATCCCCCTGGAAATAATTAACTTAATAAAGAAAACATTTCAAGACATGACATGCAGAGCTCTTCATGAAGAACAACTTGCAGAACCGTTTTGTCGCCATTTCACTTCCTATTTTCTAGATTAGGTTATTGAAACATCTACTTCAGCCAACAGAATTGAAATCGAGTGGACTCTGACTAAACAGCTTGATGATCTAGATTTTCCCGACGACCTGGCTCTCCTGCCCCATAACCATAATCAGACGCAAGACAAAATGAAAATGTTTAATGAGAGGTCACAGCAAGTTGTCTGAACATACACGTGGAGAAAACAAAGATAACGACAATAAAAGAAGGAAACGATAAAAATATTGCAGCTGAAGAAACACCACTACAAGATGTAGAATCATGCACATATCTGGCAGCAAATATAGACCCTGTTGGAGGGACATACAACGATATCAAAATAATAATACAAAAAGCTAGAGGAACTTTCATTGCATTGAGAAATATGTGGAGATCACAACAACAACAAAAAAAGTCCAACACAAAAGAAATTAGAATCTTCAATTCAAATATCAAGTCAGTCTTATTGTATGACTCTGAATCACGAAGAGCAACAAAAACAATAAAAATAAAAAAAACTACTCTACTCCCCTCCGCCCCCACTCCCATCGGTCGGGACGCATTCAGTGACTACCTGTGTGTTAAAAAGGGAGCTCTTACTCGACTCAAGATTGTTCTTAAATACCTGTTCTCCCGAATAGTCCATTAGGCGATCAATGTTCAAATTTAAAACTAAAAGCTCATTTCAGCAGCATCACTTTTTTTTTGTTGGTGGAAAATTGACGATTATAATTCATTCTCTTTTCAGCCCTAATGGAGCATGGGATCACCAATGCAGGAAGCTTACATCAAAGCATTCATATGCTCTTGCAACCGTGATTTGTGTGGCAATTTGTTTTACATTATGAGGTTGCCAGTTCCATTCACAACCTCATTTTAGTGGCCACTTACGACATGCTTGAAATAGCAGTATACCTATTCAGTATCTCCGAAGACATCCCCGGGGAATTACTCGGGGAGTTAATAATAATCAGAGCCGCGGTAGCGCAGTTGTTAGTGCACTGTCTTCCTAACTCGGTGGTTCATGGTTCGATCCCCAGTTGAGGTGGGATTTTTTAGACAGCAAACGGCTCCGGGGTCGACTCAGCCTCGTGAATTGGGTACAAGAGAAATTCTGAGAAGGTTAAGGCGGCCGGCGTGATGCTGACCACATCACTTCTAGTGTGTCGATGGTCAAGAAAATATGGGCCTAACACCATATTCCCGATAAGCCTCAATGGGTGTGTAGCGGGATCCTTTACCTTACCCTTTTTTATAATAATTACTATTACAATTTCCATTCTCTCATGACCGTCCACACTGTTCTGCTCATTTCTCTAAACTTAATAATTTGACCATTTCCAACTGCAATATGGATGGTAGTTGTGAAGAGTCTACCATATTCACGCTTCATTGCTTTGTCGGCTCAGACCAGCTACCATCTTCACGTCGAATTGTCGGCTGCGATGGATCTCCAACGTCTTCTGTCGTTGGTATCGATTGTGCACTCTTATAGGATCTTACAGTGGGTGCTGAGCTCAAGCAGAAGCTATGGAGCTTTAAGTGCTCACAGAATCTATCGGCCAAACGTCTGCAAGTTTCACCAATATAGGTAATGTTGCATCTTTTACAGATAATGGCATAAATAAGATTCCTAGATTCACATGTAAATAACTCTCTAATAATGAAATTGCCCTTCGGAAATGAAACAGTCTGAGTCTGGAGCACATGTGCACACGTACGACATCTTGGGCGGTGGCAAGACTATGTACCGAATGTGGAGGGCTAGTATTCATCAAACGGCAGTGTACGAGAATGTCCTTGAAATTCTTATCCCTGCGATATGCCACCAGAAGGGGATCCCGGAACAATTTACGGGTAACAAATTTAGCATGACTACAAACTGAACGCAGATGAAGAAGGAGATTCTCCTCACTTATAGCGCTGTCTTCATCTTGCACGGCTGCTTGAAACTGTTCCTTCCACAATGGTTTTCAGGAAGGTGCTGTGTCTTTTTAAAACGGTAAAGGTAACCCCTTAGCATATACTATCGTAGGGGAAGGAAATGTTAGAGACGTCCCTATACTGGGTCCAGTATCAAGGGGTGAGACGACCAGTTCTCTTCCTCGCTGCCTTTTTTCTTTCCTAACTCAAGAGAAAAGTCAGAAACCCATTTACAGCTGGGTAGAATGGAGCGTGTCGATACCGTGAATATAACCCGACGCCTTTGCCGCGAGAGACCAGCGCTCTAACCACCCTGTCATTCGAACGTCCTATCTTTTTATGTACCAAAATATTGTAACGGCCTAACTTTGACCTAATTAGTTATTTCTCTTTTCATGTTTATTTTTCCTATGACTTCTTTTTATTTGTTTTCTGCTGTTAGCTTGAGATGCACATCATTTTTCCACATGTCCACATCTCAAAAGCCTCAGTTCTCTCATCTCACTGCTTGTCCATGTTCACCATAGTTGTCTGTGCCTGCAATATTCACGGCCTAGTTGAATTTCGACTCATACTTTAAACAATGAATTTATGCTGCAATTACTTGTCTTGTTGTGGCTTATAACTACTATTGTCCTCTGCTGTCCATTTTTTTTGAGTATTTTTCCCGTAGTTTGTCTAATCGGTTTATCGGACGCACGTTTTAACCTTCACATACCGCTATAGAGCATATTACTCTCAAGTGCTTGTAATTGTTACGGATCAGCGCTTTGTGTACTCTGTCACCTTTGTGAACAACCAAATATTGTTCACGTGTAATCCTGGTTCAGGAAACTTTTACTTCGTTGTTTTATTCTATCCTTTTCTTCTGTCTTCTAGCGTGTTTGTGAATTAATCCTGCCACAGTTCATTAATTCCATTATCTCCTTGTTTGATCCTTGCGGAGCATGGAGCCACCATTACGGCTGCGAAGAAGAAATAAACATCAAAGTGATTTGTAAAAAATTTTTAAAAAGTAATAGAAAATATATTGTTGCTGTTGTTTATCTAGGGCTACTGAGCTTCTCGCTCATTTTGCGGCCAATACCAAGTTGAAGACTCTTTAGTATTATCTACACTGTAGATCTAGGTTTTTCCTGTGACTTTTCTGCCATTCTGAAACGTGTTGAGTTGAAGTCATAAGCTCCACTTTCTCCAGCTTGGCTTGCATTTAAAGGATCATCACATCTGATCCCAAGCTAGGAGGAAGAAGCATGTGGTATACTGTGCATTCCCCACCATCTAAGTGGGCTTTCCAAATATGCAGAGCTAAAATAATGTGCTCTGGTTTTGGGCTCTCCGTTGGGGGACTGACAACGGTATCAAAATAAGAATGCAAAAAGCAAGAGGAGCTTTCATTGCATTGGGAAACATGTCAAATCATTCCTGTTGTATGGCTCTGAAACATGGAGAACAACAAAAACAGCAATCAAAAAGCTACAGACTTTCATAAATGGGTGCTTGCGTAGAATAGGATTGAAATGGTATGACAAGATCACTAATGTGGAACTTATGACAAGAAATAGACACGTGTTAGTGGGACAAGAGATGAGAAAAAGACGCAGGCGATGGATGGAACTTACATCGAGGAAACCTGTTGATAGCATTACAAGGCAGTCCTTGTTCTAGACACACACAAAACACACACACGGAGAAGAGAACTGGAGACAGAAGTAAGAATAGTGAGGAAGAACTTGAGCTGAAGGCACGTGACAGGAGGACTTGGCATGTGTTTGTTAAAGGCCTATGCTCCTTGGGGAGCTAAAGGATATTGATTGTTTGACTGTCTAAATGGCACTTACGTTGTTGGTAAGTACGTGATTAGTTTTGAGTGAGTTTGATGTTTTCGAACATGAGTAAATTTCGATGCTATACGTGAACCAACAAGCGTGATTGGATTGGGGGGGGGGAGGGGAAATGGGGGAGAAGGTATTGAGACATGAATATATTTAGTGGTAAGCGTTGATGTCTTGTTTGTATTTAATGGTAAGTGTTGATGTCTTGTTTGTATTTAATGGTATGTGTTGATGTCTCGTCTGTTTTTTTATGGTATGTGTTGATGTTTTGTTTATATCTAGTGGTATGTGTTGATGTCTCGTTTATACTCGTATTTTTAATGGTATGTGTTGATGTCTTGTTTGTATTAAAGGAAAATGTTGATGTTTTGTTTGTATTTAATGGTATGTGTTGATGTCTTGTTTGTATTTAGTGGTATGTGTTGATATCTTGTTTGTTTTTAATGGTGCTTGTTGATATCTTGTTTGTATTTAATGGTATGTGTTGATGTCTTATTTGTATTTAGTGGTAATTGTTGATATCTTGTTTGTATTTAATGATAATTGTTGATGTTTTGTGTGTATTTAATGATAATTGTTGATGTCTTGTTTGTATTTAGTGGTACTTGCTGATGCCTTGTTTGTATTTAGTGGTACGTGTTGATGTCTTGTTTGTATTTAGTGGTACGTGTTGATGTCTTGTTTGTATTTAGTGGTACGTGTTGACGTTTTGTTTGTATTTAGTGGTAAATGTTGATGTCTTGTTTGTATTTAGTGATAAGTGTTATGTCTTGTTTGTATTTAGTGGTAAGTGTTGACGTCTTGTTTGTATTTAGTGGTAAATGTTGATGTCTTGTTTGTATTTAGTGGTAAGTGTTATGTCTTGTTTGTATTTAATGGTACGTGTTGATGTCTTTTATGTATTTAGTGGTGTGATGATGTACATTGATACACCGATAGAATTATTAATTGTAAGTATAAAAATAAGGTAGAAATGAAAATAGTGGAGTTATGAAGTTTCGTCTTCACCCACGCCGCAAGCGCGTTGATTTTAGCAGACAGTATTGTGAAAAAGATGGTACCATCTTTTTCTAGTGTCCTTGAAAAACTATTTATAACATGACACGAAAAGCCTACTCGTTCAGACAGAGTGAAAGAGGGGAGAGACAGAAAAATGATACCATCTGCACGCGTGGTTTGAATATAAAACCTAGCGAAAACGCGATAGTGTCGTTAGCCGTTTGAAAATACGACACAAATTCAAAATATGTTCGGCAATTGGGTCACGCAAACAACCTTAGCTCTTATAAAACTGACGTATTTCTGACGTAATACGGGAGACTCGTTTTTAGTTTGAAAATAGCGGTAGAAAGAAGTGAACAGGTGGTAGTTTATAGATTTCAATATTATTGAAGACTAACATGGAAAAAATTATGGAATTTTGAACCATTATACATAGGCTCATAAAACTTATATATTCGGGTGCCATAGTGTCTCCTGACAAAAAATATGTTTTCATTTACCCTATAGCCCAACTAACAGCCAAGATATGGTCATAATACTAGATAGTTACAGACACATTGACTAACCCACTAGTGTTCTGACATTTGCTATCGCTAACGTATTTTTGCACGAGTTGTTGGAAAGAGGCATGAGAGGGTAGGGCAAAGTCCAAAAGAGGGGAACGTTAGGACTGAGAGGAAAATGTAATATGATTTGGAGCGGAGTTTGAAAGGGGGAAAGAAATTATGGGATGGCTCAAACTGAATATTTTTTTGTAGAGTTAGGCCAAAACCAAGTCTATTTTTGACGAATACCAAGTTCGGACGGACAGACCGACAGAAGTACACTAACATTGGACCGAAATTGGACCTTAGATTTAAAAATTAGAATTGACAAACTTAGTAGTTAGATCTTATTGGTCGAAACAGTTTAGATTACTGGGAAAGTTGAAGGCTCGGTGCCATTTTCACGAAGACTGTTCATAGAAGCAGGACGCTTGAGAGCTGAGAAGTGTGTCGTGCCTTGAATATAGATATAATTAATAAAAAGTATAAGGGCGCCATAGTCCAGCAAGCAGTACATCTGAGGTTGTGCTAATTCAACGTTCCTGTGTGTGTATTCTTTGAATTGTGGTAAGACCGAAATTATTAACATTATTTATACTATTAATTATGTTGTTTGACTTGGGTAATGAAGAAAACATTACGACTGTAAGTAAAGAAGTCATTAGTAGACTTATATGAGCCTATTTGTTGCTCCACCATGTTATCAAGCTACCAGAAAGGTAGTAATAAAATATTTATAGGTTGTCACCAGGAATCACATCACCTATCACATTGTGTGGAAAAAGATCATTGAGAATGGCAGAGGCGTTGCAGACATTAGGGAGAGGAATATGAAAACTTGTACAAAGTGTTACCTCATTTTATGGAGATGTGCTGAGTTGGTCAGAGAGATCTGATCCAGGTCTTTTAGATTAAACATTGTATTGTGTATAAACTTGATGTATTAGGTATTATGCTAAGACAGAACATAATTTTCATGTTACAGGGTTTTTGTCTGGCACTAGTCAGATGCCAGATTCCTGTGTGAAAAAGTTACTCCAGCAGAGATAGAGGTACTCGCGGCCTACCCTATTTCTTTTGGGACAAGATCAACGGTGGCTGTTGGCAGATCATACATCTATGTTCAATCCTCCAATGCCAGTTAAGTAAACAAGCCCTGGCACGAGGAGAATTTATCAACTTTTCCACTTCATAAACCCCGAAAAGGAAATATAAATAAAGACTATCTGTCAAGAAGGAAAGTGTATCAAGAGAAAAGAAACATTGTGACAAAGACTGGGCGTGATGTTAACACCCCAACCAGCCAGCTCATAACACTTTAGAAATAGCTAGAAATTTTACAATACCATAAAAACTACAATATATATAAGATTAAGGACAAATTGTCCTCCTTTAGTTAATTAAGTATGCCTATTATTTATGTATATATTTAAATTGATCTCATGTGATTTGACAGTCCTAACCAAAAGAATCGTAGGTATAGGACTAATAAAGTTATAGAAAAAAATTGTATGTTACTATCTTTTAACAACTGGTGATGGTTGATTTGATCACATAGATAAATATTGGTGTTTGTGTGTGTGTTTGTGTAATTAATTACCATCACACCACATTTGCATAACCCTAGACATTAAACGTAGCTATCAGACATACTAGTCAAGAATAGGTCTGATTGAGGTCATAAGGTGGTAGCAGAAAGGTGTCCTGATATACTCAACTGTGGTAAAGTCGGATGATATAAATATTTATAGGGGACTTAGTGTACTGACTGAGATCAGCTGTTAAGGTATCTGTATCTAATAAGTGTGGTGTATTACAGATGACCATACTTTGCTACCACATTTAGACCTCAGTCAGACTTATTCTGGAATATTGTGATGACTACGTTGAATATCTAGGGTTATGATAGTGATGACGTGTATGTTCACAACAACCAACAGACAGATAAACAACTTAATTTAATCCACAATACTTTACAACACTGTGACACTCACATACATAGAACACTCTATAAGACTATCTTAATAAGTCAAGTGTTAACTTTTAAAATATGTATTAATTCCTTTCAATAATAGATATCCTGATTCAATTACAAAGTGAACCAGGAATCACAATCAAATGTAATCACAAGTTGTATGTACACAATTTATAGATAGGATCTTTGTATTGACATATATTATTATTACAATATGTGTGTAAGTAGTGATGTAGTACTATGAGGTAATACTGGCTTTTCAAGCTAGGTTGTTGTTTGTCATCATGACTTCATGTGTTTGTTGCTGGTGGAAATAATATTGGAAAGGTTCACAGTTTCTTTTTATTTGAAACAAATAACTGTCCCTCTTGATTTAATGTACAGTCAATTTTAGAGGGGGGAGGGGGGGGGGGGGGTTCACAAGATTGAGCTGCTCTGGCCAACGAAATCTTAACTTCTGTGTGGGCGGCAGGAAAACGGTCTCCTATGCTCGCTTGCTTCACCGTTTTCTTGAGAAACAACACTGGTCGATATCTTGACCAAGGAGTATGCTACCAGTCTCTGGATTCAGCAAAACTCAGACCAGGTGCTGCTTTAATACTTCAGTACCACGGTCCCTGAAACAAGAAGGTTGTACCTCCTACTTCAGAACTAATTTATAATCTATTTCCACACTGAAGCACAATACATAACAAACACCGAGTTCAGCGCGGTAGGCCAACTGCTAGCTTCTCATGTAACAATATACACCAGTATTCCTCTCCCTATTGGTTACAACGCCTCTGCAATGCCAGCATTATTTCCTTCTATTCAATAAGATAGGTGTCATAGTACTATTTGGCAATCCCATGCAGTTATACTCCTCTCCGACAAGTTTTTTCCATGGTGGAACAATATCTAGGTTTTGCCTCATGTTTGTTACTGAACCACACACATACAGACATAAATTATCAATTCACATTCAATTTTCATCAAAAAGATATCAAATATGTCTAGCTTACCACAATTCAAGGAAATATTAAACAAGTACGTTGACTGGCGATGAGTTATGGCACAATTCCGATCTGCCTCTGTCCCAGGCTTTTATTAGAAAAATCTGAGCTGGTTCTCAACGCACTTGCTTCTACAAAGTTTATTTTCAAAAAGTGGCACTGAACTGACGCTCCTAATTGACTATATTAAATGGTCTAGCCAATGAGACCATGTTTACAAAAGCCTTTGAAAAAAGTACCCTTCCTACCGTTTCCATTAACAACCAAAAATAGTATTAGCAGTCGACTAATCATGTTTCGCCTTACATATTATTCTAGCCAATCAAATCGGATCTAACGTGGTGGCTTCATTTCCTCTAAAGCAGTGTCCAAACACGCCATTATGAGCAAATATGATCCTGTGTTGTCAGACAACACCACTATAGTATTTTGGCTATAATTTGTTAATTATTAGACTATTTGCTTAACACCTAACATATTCTTTGTCAGCAAGTCCTAAGGCACCCAAATATATAAGTTTAATGGAGCTAAGTAGTTGCGTTCAAAATATGTATTTTCTTCTACCACCCGTTCACTTCTATACGATGGGGTGTCTTCTGTACTGTCAGGCTAATGTCAGGATTTCAGACATAAAACAGTATTGTGTCATGTTTCCTAATAAGCATTAAACATGTTTTTTAAAACCTTACCTCGTATTGGTAGTGTTTTTTGTCACTGTTTATTTGAAAAAAAATAAAGCCTGCATACCTTTCGCGTGGGGTGCATTAATTTTCAATCGCGAGACGACGTGGTAGTATTGCATGCGTTCCTCCGTACATCTCTCTCTCTTCTAAGCCCGTCTGTCTTTTCGTTTACGTAGTGCATAAAATGACATTAATGTAATATTAATCTAGGTCATTACGCAGTGTGTCTATCTCAAGGTTTTCTAAGAAACACAGTACCAGTTTTATTTTTAGAAACGTGTGTATTTGAGGCAGTAGGCTTTACTAGCAAACGTGAAAACGTTACAATTATGCAGACGAAGTAGAAAAAAGGGGATTTCTTGTTTAGCTAGTATGACGTTCTATAATACAGGCGTACGCTATTGTGACCGCACTGTTCTTTTACCATTCTTCTTTCCTTTTATTGAATTAATTCGTTAAGCTTTACATTTACTTTTTAATTTATATATGTGGATTAGAATTTCTCACGACAAATTCTCCCCACTTAAAACAGACATTATATGTCAGTCTATAATTCTATATACACATAGAGAAATTTAATATTAGTCCTGGGGCTTACGGTGATTTTCATCACACGGATGGCGGCTTAGAAAATCCGCACCCAAGTTAGTTTTTCCAGAAATATACTCTATGCTGAACTGGAATGGCTGCAAAAGTAAGGACCATCTGAGTAACCTCGAATTTTCATGCCTAGCCTGCGCTAGAAACGACAAGGGTTTGTGATCCGTTTGCAACTTGAATGCCTTCCCATACAGATAAATATTGAATTTCTTGATCGCCCATATTACTGCAAGACATTCTTTTTTCGCTAGTTGAATAATTTGTTTCAGCTTTATTCAACTTTCTGCTAGCATATGCCACTGGGGTTAATTCCCCATCCAGTGCATCTGATTTCTGTAACAGGGTCGCGCCCAACCCGATATTACTTGCATCCATTCTCACAATGAATTCTTGACTTAAATCAGGTAATTTCAAAATAGGTTTGCTTGTGAGCTTTTCCTTCAATTCCTGGTATGCCAATTCACATTGTGCTGTCCATGTAATTCGATCTGGATTTCCTTTGCGTGTCAAATCAGTTAACGGTGCACATATGGAATTAAAGTTTTTGATATACTTTTGGTAGAAACCACATAATGAGACAAAGGATCTCACGTCTTTCTTGGTTTGTGGCCTCGGGGCTTTCTTTAGTTTCTCTAAATTCTTGGGGTCAGGGGTCATGTTTCCCTGATGGACTGTGTGTCCCAAGAATTCTAATTCTTTACATCAAACGCAACATTTGTTTGGTCGGGCTGTTAAATTCGCTTCTCTAAGTCGATTAAACAGCATGTTCAGAGAGTCAATGTGTTCCTCAAATGTTTCTGTTGCTATAAGGATATCATCCATGAAGTTTGTGATGCATGGATTATTCAGAGGATCCAACAATTTTCTCATCATTCTAGAGAAGACACTAGGCGCATTCTTCAATCCAAATGGCAATCTGTTAAACTCATAGTGTCCCTCTGAGGTACTAAAAGCTAGGTACGGTCTAACCTCAGGCTTTACTGGAATCTGATAGTATCCTTTACTCAGATCCACTTTTGAGAAATATTTAGCTTTATTTAGCCTGGCAAACAACTGATTTGTATCCGGCAATGGATCCACCTGACTTTCTGCGATAGCATTCAGTCTCCTGTAATTTATACAGAGTCTATGTTCTCCAGAGGGTTTCCTTAAGAGCACCACACTGGAACTATACGAAGATTCACTGTGTGAAATTATTCCCTCCTTCAACAAATAGTCTATCTCTTCCTTCAAGGCTTTCTCCTTAGCAAAAGGAATCGAATAGGCTTTCATACAGACAGGTGTGGGGTCTGTCAGTTTCATATCATATTCCAGTAAGTTTGTATGCCCCGGTCGGTCTGTTAATACCTCTGTATGATCATCTAGAACCTGTTGCACTCTCTCCTTCTGATTTTTCGTTAAATGTGTACTGATTTTCACCTGTGCCGCTGTCTCACAGGGATGTAATGGATATTCAAATGATGAAAGTGGTTCCTTTTTCATCTCCATTGCAATGGACAAGGTCAACAAGTGTGTCTCTTCCTGATTTTCTCTTTCCAAATATTTCTTCAGGAGATTCACATGATAGATTTTTTCTTTCCTCTTCTTATCTATCTTATAATTTGTTCTAGACACCTTCTCTAGAACTGTATATGGACCTTGCCATCCAATTTGTAACTTATTCTGACTACCGGGTAGAAGAAGCAGTACCTTCTCTCCCACAGCCAAATCTCTGTCTTTAGCTTTCCTGTTGTAATAGGCAGCATGTTTTTTCCTGGCTTGTCTCAAATTTTCATTGGCAAGTTTCCAGCCAGTTTTTAAACGAGTGGTCAGCTCATTCACATATTGGTATGAGGATGTAATATTTTCCTCTGCCTTTTCATCAGTCCACGTTCTTAACAGAGCTTCGAGTGGACCTTTTATTGGCCTTCCAAATAATAATGTTGCCGGGGCCATACCGGTTGAACTATGGGGTACCTCCCGATAAGCAAAGAGGGCGGCGTGAAGGTACTGGTCCCATGTATCTGGTTTTTCATGTGCCAACTTTCTCAGGATCGACATCAACGTACCATTAAATCTTTCCACTTGGCCGTTCCCTTGGGGATGGTACACACTACAATGGAAGTGTTTGGCCTGGAAGATCCTGAAAACTTCTTCTGTTAGTTTCCCCTTGAACTGAGAGCCATTATCAGTCAAGATTTGGTTGGGAAAGCCTAACCTTGTGAAAATTGTGAGTAATGCCTCTGCCACATGTTTAGAGTCAATGGATGACAGGGCTACCGCCTCTCCCCACATAGAACAAGTGTCCACCAGAGTCAGAATGTAGCTGTTCCTCCTCTTGGTTCGAGTGAGAGGTCCCACAATGTCCACGGCAACTCTCTCAAAGGGTTTTCCCACTATGGGCATTTCCCCTAGAGTTGCTGGTGCAGTCCAATGCTTAGGTGCTACTCGTTGGCACTCTGGACAGGATTTTACATATCGTTTGATATCTTCAGTTATCCCTGGCCAGAAATAGTGACAAGCTATACGCTGTCCTGTTGCGCTGATCCCCATATGACCACTGAAGGGAATCGCATGCCCTAGTTCCAACACTTTAGTCCTATATGAAGTGGGAAGGACCAGCTGTCCGTGACCATTGGATTCAGATCCAGCCTTCCTATAAATCAACTTGTTCTTCATATAAAATTCTCCCTTGCCTGGAGGTGTATGACATTTGGGCAACTTCTTGAAACACGGCTTGAGTGTTTTGTCCTCCGCCTGTGCCTTCCTCATCTCATCTGGATGAGTATTTATTGGATTTTCCTCCTCCTGTTTAGACTGTGATCTGGTCTGCACCGTTGCCAATATCACAGGTCTCTTGGGATTCCCCAGGAAGACATATCTACACCCCAATATCAGAGGGTAGATTGGTTCATTTATCACTGCTGCTTTGATTATTCCCTCCACATATCGCGTTTTTACATGTATCTAAGCGATAGGGAGTGTCATGGTCGCTACTTCCTTGGTTGCAGCTTGAATGTCCACTGTTTCTGTGGTGTATTGATCTGCTTGCACCAGGTGAGAACTCACAACTGAATCATAATCTAAACCTGTATCATATAAACACCTTATGGTGACACCATTACAGATTACATCTTCACACACTGGGGGGTGGTACGGTTCCTGTAGTTCCTCAGGTTTGACCTTTGTTCCCTTCTTCCCAGATTTCATAGCAGCAAAACGAGGAGTTTTATTCCTACAATTTTCAGTGGTATGATTGTTCATCTTACACTTTGTACACCACTTCCTTCCTTGGTTGAAAGATTTTCTTTCATCAAATTTCCTTTCATCGAATTGTGGGGTTTTATTTTTATTGTCATACCGTGGCCTATCAAACTGGTGCTTACCTTTGTTCTGATCTCTAGGATCAAATTTATTAAAGTTCTGTGGTGCCTTAAAATTATCTACCTGTTTCTTTTTATTACCTGTTACCTCTGCTTGAGCTGCCTGATACCTTTCAGCGACATTTAGTAGCTCACCCAGCCTCTCTGCACCTTGTTCCATGAGAAACTTTCTCAGGTCTGGAGCCATGGACTCTCTTAGTTGTTCTATAAGGATCATTTCCTTAAGATCTTGGGTTTTCCCCAGAGAAGTCCATTTCTCCAAGTATGTCTCTAACCGTGCAGAGAACTGGTGATATGTCTCACCTGACAGTAGTTTAGCATTCCTAAATTTTTTTCTATAAAATTTTCCATTCTTTTCATATCTTAACAAAAGAGCCTGCTTTAGCATGTCATAATTTTCTTGATCATCTCTGCTCATTTTGGCAAAAACTTCATAAGCTGTACCACGAAGCCCTTGTGATAACTTTAAGCTCCACCTTTCCCTCTCTAACCCATACGTGGTAGATAATAGTTCATATCTATTTAGATAGCTCTCGATATCATCTTCTTTCTCAACAAAATGATCTAAATGAAAGTTCATAGCTGAGGTTGAGGCTCCCTGACTAGCAGAAGCATCAGAGGTAAAGGGACTGGCACCATTTTCAGGAGCATGGCTTTGAAACTCAAACTCCCTTAGTCGTAACTCATGTTCCCTTTGTAATCTCTTCTCCTCCTTTTCTGCTTCCCTCTGTGCAGCCTGCCTTCTTTCTTCTGCTTCCATTTCTGCAGTCAATCTTTTTCCTTCTGCCTCCAATTGGAACTTCTTAGCTTCAGCCTCCAATTGTAACTTCTTAGCCTCAGCCTCTAATGCCCTAGCCTCTTTGTCAGCCTCAATCTGCAACCTCTTAATTTCTTTTTCAGCCTCTAACTTTCTTTCAGCTTCTTTTTCTAATCTTTCCGATTCTAATTTTCTTTCGGCTTCAAATTTTCTTTCTTCACGTTCAATAAATTTGTCTCATTCAGTAGTGACATAAGCAATCATAACTTGCCCGTCCATTCCTAACTCTTTAGCAGCCTGCATAGCAGCAGATCGAAATTTTGCCAGGTCGGCCATTTTCTAACAGGCAAATTTATACAATGTCTAACTTAAACAATTCAATCTATAACTAATTATCTAAGGACAACCACAAGCACTGAGAGCTCAACCTTATTTATTTTCCACCCAAGGATACCTTTTAATTTTTTATTATTCCCTGAAGTGAATTACCCCTAATATATATAACAGGAGAAGATTCAAAATCCCGGACGAGCCCCCAATATATGTGGTAAAGTGGGATGATATAAATATTTATAGGGGACTTAGTGTACTGACTGAGATCAGCTGTAAAGGTATCTGTATCTAATAAGTGTGGTGTATTACAGATGACCTTACTTTGTTACCACATTTAGACCTCAGTCAGACTTATTCTGGAATATTGTGATGACTACGTTGAATGTCTAGGGTTATGATAGTGATGAAGTGTATGTTCACAACAACCAACAGACAGATAAACAATTTAATTTAATCCACAATACTTTACAACACTGTGACACTCACATACATAGAACACTCTATAAGACTATCTTAATAAGTCAAGTGTTAACTTTTAAAATATGTATTAATTCCTTTCAATAATAGATATCCTGATTCAATTACAAAGTGAACCAGGAATCACAATCAAATGTAATCACAAGTTGTATGTACACAATTTATAGATAGGATCTTTGTATTGACATATATTATTATTACAATATGTGTGTAAGTAGTGATGTAGTACTATGAGGTAATACTGGCTTTTCAAGCTAGGTTGTTGTTTGTCATCATGACTTCATGTGTTTGTTGCTGGTGGAAATAATATTGGAAAGGTTCACAGTTTCTTTTTATTTGAAACAAATAACTGTCCCTCTTGATTTAATGTACAGTCAATTTTATGGGGGGGGGGGGTCACAAGATTGAGCTGCTCTGGCCAACGAAATCTTAACTTCTGTGTGGGCGGCAGGAAAACGGTCTCCTATGCTCGCTTGCTTCACCGTTTTCTTGAGAAACAACACTGGTCGATATCTTGACCAAGGAGTATGCTACCAGCCTCTGGATTCAGCAAAACTTAGACCAGGTGCTGCTTTAATACTTCAGTACCACGGTCCCTGAAACAAGAAGGTTGTACCTCCTACTTCAGAACTAATTTATAATCTATTTCCACACTGAAGCACAATACATAACAAACACCGAGTTCAGCGCGGTAGGCCAACTGCTAGCTTCTCATGTAACAATATACACCAGTATTCCTCTCCCTAATGGTTACAACGCCTCTGCAATGCCAGCATTATTTCCTTCTATTCAATAAGATAGGTGTCATAGTACTATTTGGCAATCCCATGCAGTTATACTCCTCTCCGACAAGTTTTTTCCATGGTGGAACAATATCTAGGCTTTGCCTCATGTTTGTTACTGAACCACACACATACAGACATAAATTATCAATTCACATTCAATTTTCATCAAAAAGATATCAAATATGTCTAGCTTACCACAATTCAAGGAAATATTAAACAAGTACGTTGACTGGCGATGAGTATGGCACAATTCCGATCTGCCTCTGTCACAGGCTTCTATTAGAAAAATCTGAGCTGGTTCTCAACGCACTTGCTTCTACAAAGTTTATTTTCAAAAAGTGGCACTGAACTGACGCTCCTAATTGACTATATTAAATGGTCTAGCCAATGAGACCATGTTTACAAAAGCCTTTGAAAAAAAGTACCCTTCCTACCGTTTCCATTAACAACCAAAAATAGTATTAGCAGTCGACTAATCATGTTTCGCCTTACATATTATTCTAGCCAATCAAATCGGATCTAACGTGGTGGCTTCATTTCCTCTAAAGCAGTGTCCAAACACGCCATTATGAGCAAATATGATCCTGTGTTGTCATACAACACCACTATAGTATTTTGGCTATAATTTGTTAATTATTAGACTATTTGCTTAACACCTAACATATTCTTTGTCAGCAAGTCCTAAGGCACCCAAATATATAAGTTTAATGAAGCTTAGTGGTTGCGTTCAAAATATGTATTTTCTTCTACCACCCGTTCACTTCTATACAATGGGGTGTCTTCTGTACTGTCAGGCTAATGTCAGGATTTCAGACATAAAACAGTATTGTGTCATGTTTCCTAATAAGCATTAAACATGTTTTTTAAAACCTTACCTCGTATTGGTAGTGTTTTTTGTCACTGTTTATTTGAAAAAAATCAAACCTGCATGCCTTTCGCGTGGGGTGGCATTAATTTTCAATCGCGAGACGACGTGGTAGTATTGCATGCGTTCCTCCGTACATCTCTCTCTCTCTCTCTCTCTCTCTCTCTCTCTCTCTCTCTCTCTCTTCTAAGCCCGTCTGTCTTTTCGTTTACGTAGTGCATAAAATGACATTAATGTAATATTAATCTAGGTCATTACGCAGTGTGTCTATCTCAAGGTTTTCTAAGAAACACAGTACCAGTTTTATTTTTAGAAACGCGTGTATTTGAGGCAGTAGGCTTTACTAGCAAACGTGAAAGCGTTACAATTATGCAGACGAAGTAGAAAAAGGGGATTTCTTGTTTAGCTAGTATGACGTTCTATAATACAGGCGTACGCTATTGTGACCGCACTGTTCTTTTACCGTTCTTCTTTCCTTTTATTGAATTAATTCGTTAGGCTTTACATTTACTTTTTAATTTATATATGTGGATTAGAATTTCTCACGACATCAACCCAAACTTTGTTATAATCAGGGACCTTCACAGCTGACCTCATTCAGTACAATAGAAACAAATACAACAACATTTCATAACATCAAAAACCACCACATATATTGGGTAGCTCGTCTCCGGGATTGAAACTTATCATTTATAATAGGGTCAATAAAATTAAGAGATTCAATAATAAAAATATTTGAAGTGGAAGGAAAAAGGTTGATGAATTGTCACGGCCAGTAGTTAATTAAGTACTTAGAGTTAATATTGTTAATTAGAGTTTTTAATTTGCCTTAGAACATTGTTAGAATTTGTTTGAAACAGAATGGCAGATTTAGCCAAGTTCAGATCTGCTGCTGTGCTGGCTGCAAAAGAGATGAATATGGATGGACCAGAGTTGGTTCAATATGTAACATCAGAGGTTGATAAATTTATTGCAAGAGAAGAGAATAGGTTAGCCGCAGAAAGAAAGTTAGAGGCTGAGAAAGAAATTAAAAGGTTGCAGATTGAGGCTGACAAGGAGGCTAGGGCATTGGAGGCGGATAGGGAGGCTGAAATAAAGAGGTTCTAATTTGAGGAAAAGAAAATGGAGGCTGAAGAAAAACGACGGCAAAGGGAAGCAGAAGACAAGCGATTGGCTGCTGAAAGGGAAGCAGAAAAGGAGGAGAAGAGATTACAGAGGGAGCACGAACTACGACTAAGGGAGTTAGAGTTGCAAGGCCATGCTCCTGAAAATGGTGCCAGCCCCTCTTCCTCTGATGCTACTGCTAGTCACGGATCCTCAACCTCAGCTATGGGGTTCCATTTAGAGCATTTTGTTGAGAGGGACGATGACATTGAATCATTTCTATCCAGATTTGAGGTTTTAGCCACCACCTATGGGTTAGAGAAAGAAAGGTGGAGTGTAAAGTTATCTCAGGGTCTTAGGGGAGCTTCTTATGAAGTGTTTGCAAAAATGAGCAAAGATGACCAAGACAATTATGACATGTTAAAGCAGGCTCTTTTGCTAAGGTATGAAAAGAATGGAGAATTTTACAGGAAAAAGTTTAGGAATGCCAAGCTACTGTCGAGTGAGACCTATCACCAGTTCTCTGCCCGTTTAGAGACGTACTTGGAGAAATGGACTGCTCTGGGGAAAACCCAAGATCTTAAAGAAATGATCCTTATTGAGCAATTAAGAGAGTCCATGGCTCCAGACTTGAGAAAGTTTCTCATGGAACAGGGGGCAGAGAGGCTGGGTGAGTTACTTAATGTTCCTGAGAGGTATCAGGCAGCCCAGGCAGAAGTAGCTGGCGCCAAAAAGAAACATGTAGACAATTATAAGGCTCCACAAAACTCTAATAGATTTGACAACAAAGATCAGGGTAACAAAGGTAAGCAAAATTTTGATAGGCCACGAAATGATTTTAGAAATGAAAACCCACAGTTCTATGACAGGAAATATGATGAAAGAAAACCTTTTCATCAAGGTAGATTATATTGTAGATGGTGTAAGAGGGAAGGTCATGACACCAAAGTTTGTAATAGGAAACCTGCTGGATTGGCTGCTATGAAGCTGGGGGAAAAGGAAGTAAAGGTAAAACCTACTGGACAGCAGGAACCTTATCACCCCCAGTGTGTGAGGATGTGGTTTGTAATGGGGTCACCATTAGGTGCCTTTACGATACCGGTTTGGATTTTGATTCTTTTGTGAGTTCGCACTTGGTGAACCCGGATCAGTATACCACAGAAACAGTGGAGATACAAGGGGCGACCAAGGACATACCACTTATGACACTTCCCATTGCCAGGATAACGGTGAAAACTCGCTATGTGGAAGGAGTAATCAGAGCAGCAGTGATCGACGCACCCATCTACCCTCTGATATTGGGGTGTCGTTATGTCTTCCTGGGGAATCCCAAGAAACCTGTGGTCTTGGCAGCTGTCCAGACCCGATCACAATCCAGAAAGGAAGAAGATGAACCAATAAATACTCATCCAGAGGAGATGAGGAAGGCACAGGCGGAGGATAGGACACTCAAGCCTTGCTTTTAAAAATTACCTAAATGCCACACACCTCCAAGCAAAGGGGACTATTATATGAAGAACAAATTGTTATATAGGAAGGCCGGAACTGGATCCAATGGTCACGGACAGTTGGTACTTCCTAAGGCATATAGGGCAGATGTAATAAGGAGCTTACATGTTGGGAAAGATGGTGACCATGAGAAAATAGGTACCATCTGCCAAAACGTTTCTAAATATTATTATTGGCCAGATGTAAAGATAGTTATTGAGAATTTTGTGGAGAACTGCGGCCAATTTCACGAGGGAACACCCACACGTGGGAAAACTGTTCAGGACCTAGACACGCCCCGGGGCAAACTTAGGCCTGGAAATAAAAATAATTTTAATAAAGTAGACAACGTGGAATGGGAACCCCCTTTTCAAACACAGTCTTCACTTGAAAGTATTAAAATGGCAACTCTGTGTCGAGTACAAAAAGTGGTTTTACCCCAGAATAAGCCGACAGTCCCTCAGTCGGAATTATGTGAACTGGGTGACCATAAAAGAGAGAGAGGATCTCTCACAAGGAATTTAAAGTGGGGAGAAAACCCCAGGATAAGAATTGGTAGTGGTAGATTCTTGTGTGATGACAAAAGGAAGAAACGTCCTCATTATAAGGCTTCCAATATTATGCAAAATATGTCAGAAAAATTAAAAGTCCATATGTAACCTTATTGAGGACATGGACAGATGAGAAGGCAGAAGAGACTGTTACCTCATCATATCAATATGTGAACGAGCTGACCACTCGTCTTAAAACTGGCTGGAAACTTGCAAATGATAACCTTAGACAAGCCAGGAAAAAACATGCTGCCTATTTTAATAAGAAAGCTAAGGATAGAGAACTATTTGTGGGAGAGAAGGTGCTTCTTCTACTACCCGGCAGCCATAACAAATTACAAATTGGATGGCAAGGTCCATATACTGTTCTAGAGAAGGTGTCTAGAACAAATTATAAAATCGACAAGAAGGGGAAAGAGAAAATATATCATGTGAACCTTCTAAAGAAGTATCTGGACAGGGAAATCCAAGAAAGAACACACTTAATGTCCTTGTCGATAGCAACGGGGATGAAAAATGAACCACTCACCTCTCATGAGTACCCCCTGAAAATATGTGAGACCCCTGCACATGTAAAAGTCAGTAAACACTTGACGAAAAAACAGAGGGAACAGGTTCAAAAGGTTCTGACTGATCATACGGACGTGTTAACGGACAAACCGGGGCACACGAATTTGCTGGAATATGATATGAAACTAGTAGACCCAACACCGATCTGTATGAGAGCCTACACGATCCCGTTTGCCAAGGAGAAAGCTTTGAAAGAGGAGATTGAGTACCTATTGAAAGAAGGAATTATTTCTCATAGCGAATCTCCATATAGTTCTAGTGTGGTTTTGCTGAGGAAACCCCCTGGGGAACATCGTCTGTGTATAGATTACAGGAAACTGAATGCTGTCACAGAAAATCAGGTGGATCCATTACCGGACACAAATCCGTTATTTGCCAGGTTGAACAAGGCAAAATATTTTTCTAAGGTGGATCTTAGCAAAGGCTATTATCAGATTCCAGTAAAGCCTGAGGTCCGACCGTATTTAGCGTTTAGCACTTCGGAAGGACATTATGAATTCAACATGTTGCCATTTGGGTTGAAAAATGCTCAGAGTGTGTTTTCTAGGATGATGCAAAAATTGTTGGATCCCCTGATTAACCCATGCATCACAAATTTTATGGATGATATCCTTATTGCTACGGAAACATTTGAAGAACACATTAACTCTTTGACTATGCTGTTTGATAGACTGAAAGAGGCTAATTTGACGGCTAGACCAACAAAATGTTGTATTGGTTGTAAAGAGTTGGAGTTCTTGGGACCTACTGTATATCAGGGTAACATGACCCCTGACCCCAAGAATCTCGAGAAATTAAAGAAAGCACCGCGGCCGCAAACGAAGAAAGATGTGAGATCTTTCGTGTCCTTGTGTGGATTCTATCAGAAATATATCAAATATTTTAACTCTATTTGTGCGCCTCTGACGGATTTAATTGGCAAAGGAAATCCTGATAGAATTGTTTGGTCAGCCCAGTGTGAATTGGCATACCAAGAGTTAAAGGAAAAACTTACAAGCAAGCCAATCTTGAAATTACCTGATTTGAGTCAGGAATTTGTGGTGAGAAGTGACGCAAGCAATGTAGGCCTAGGAGCTACTTTGTTGCAACAGTCATCGTCACCAGACGGGGAGCTGAACCCAGTTGCTTATGATAGCCGCAAGTTGAACAAAGCGGAGCAAAATTATTCAACAAGCGAGAAAGAATGTCTAGCTTTAATCTGGGCGATACGTAAGTTCCAGATCTATCTATATGGTAGAACATTTGTGGTCCAGACGGATCATCAGCCCCTAGTATTCTTATCACAGGCAAAGCATGAGAATGCTCGTTTATTACGATGGTCATTACTCCTACAGCCATTTTCATTCACTATTGAGTACTGTTAAGTCATATTCGAAGCTACAGTTAGGTGTTAAGGATTTTGGTATACGGGGCTGGAGTTTGTTAGTAAGTAGGTTAAGGTCATGAGATACATGACGTGTGTATACATGTGTGTGGGTGGAGAAAGGAGTAACTCTGTTTAGAGTGTATTTTTATTAAAGTATGCAAGCTTGGAAAGTGATATTTAAAAGTTCACTGTTAGAAGCACGTAGAGACGTAGAGTATGGTTGAAGAATACTCAGGGGCGTTCATGTGTGAATTGAGGTTTACAGGACATGAGAAGTGAATGAAGTTAGCATACGTGTCAGAGAAGAATACTGAGTTGTTAAAGGGGAGTCTGTGGCCATCCGTCGAGGGAGACGGTCAGTGTTTTCTAGAGTATGTGAATAGTGTATGTGATTTTCATTATAACATATTGGATGTGACGCGATGATGTTTCGCATAAGGTGTATTTACAAGGCCTTTATATATTATTATTTATAAGCGCGTTGTGGGTTTCCCGCGCTGTAAAGTTCAGGAGGAACTTGTATGCCTGGTGATTAGACCAGAGGTATAGATATATGTGCGAGGAGTGAATGCCGCACTTTGGATTAAAAAGACACTTCGTTTTCCCGTGTCAGAAGGAGGTCTATGGTAGGACCATTATATGCTATTATTTGAATGCGCGTTGTGTGCTTTCCCGCGACAATAGGAGGTCTACGTAAGCGCGTTGTGGTTTTCCCGCGCTGTTAAGTTCTGGAGGAACTTGGATAGAGATATATGTGCGAGGAGTGAATTCCGCACTTACATTGAAAGTAGGACCACAGAGATATATGTGCGAGGTGTGAATGCCGCACTTACATTGTATACAGACTATATAGAGATTTATGTGCGAGGAGTGAATGCCGCACTTACATTGAATATAGATCAGAGATAGAGATTTATGTGCGAGGGGTGAGTGCCGCACTTACATTGAATGCAGTTGTTACCAGTACGTAAGGATGACTGTACTTCATATTCTAATGATGCAAGTATTTGTACTATTGTTGCTGATGTCCAGGACTATGCTGTCGATATTATATGTATGGAACTGTGACCAAGACTTCTGTCAAGTTATTTCATTTCGCGTACCTACTGTACTTCTAAAACAAACCCAACATTGCAACATCGATAGGTATCAAGTACATTCCCGGGTCACAGAACGTGGGTGCAGATTTCCTCAGTAGGCATCCCTGTGATCCAAATCAGAGTATTCAGCAGGCGTAGGAGGTAATTTTATCTATGTGTATCACTGTGTTTGGAACTAGCCTCAGGCATGTTCTTAAGTGGGGAAATGTGTGATGATGTACATTGATACACCGATAGAATTATTAATTGTAAGTATAAAAATAAGGTAGAAATGAAAATAGTGGAGTTATGAAGTTTCGTCTTCACCCACGCCGTAAGCGCGTTGATTTTAGCAGACAGTATTGTGAAAAAGATGGTACCATCGTTTTCTAGTGTCCTTGAAAAACTATTTATAAATGACACGAAAAGCCTACTCGTTCAGACAGAGTGAAAGAGGGGAGAGACAGAAAAATGATACCATCTGCACGCGTGGTTTGAATATAAAACCTAGCGAAAACGCGATAGTGTTGTTAGCCGTTTGAAAATACGACACAAATTCAAAATATTTTCGGCAATTGGGTCACGAAAGCAACCTTAGCTCTTATAAAACTGACGTATTTCTGACGTAATACGGGAGACTATCGTTTTTAGTTTGAAAATAGCGGTAGAAAGAAGTGAACAGGTGGTAGTTTATAGATTTCAATATTATTGAAGACTAACATGGAAAAAATTATGGAATTTTGAACCATTATACATAGGCTCAAAACTTATATATTCGGGTGCCATAGTGTCTCCTGACAAAAAATATGTTTTCATTTAGCCTATAGCCCAACTAACAGCCAAGATATGGTCATAATACTTAGATAGTTACAGACACATTGACTAACCCACTAGTGTTCTGACATTAGCTATCGGTAACGTATTTTTGCACGAGTTGTTGAAAAGAGGCATGAGAGGGTAGGGCAAAGTCCAAAAGAGGGGAACGTTAGGACTGAGAGAGGAGCCGCGCTAGCGTAGTGGTTAGAACACCGCTCTGGCGACCGGGTGATTCAGGATCAAACCCGGGCGACGGCATTTGAGGATTTTTCGTCGACCGGGAATTGGACTGGATTAACTCGAGACCTGGCGAAGACATTTGAAGGAGTGTCGTCGACCAGGGATTGGCGGCTCCTGAGCCGACCCAGCTCTAATGGGTACCTCCGAAATCGGCGAGTATCTGCCTGAATGGCGAGGGACACCTGTCTCTGTACAAGAAAAGGGATACTCACGTAAAATCAATGTCAGGTTAGACATTAACAATAACCTGAGATTTCGCCTCGAGTATAAGCGGGCGTACGAAAAAAAAAAAAAAAAGGACTGAGAGGAAAATGTAATATGATTTGGAGCGGAGTTTGAAAAGGGGAAAGAAATTATGGGATGGCTCAAACTGAATATTTTTTTGTAGAGTTAGGCCAAAACCAAGTCTATTTTTGACGAATACCAAGTTCGGACGGACAGACCGACAGAAGTACACTAACATTGGACCGAAATTGTACTTTAGATTTAAAAATTTGAATTGACAAACTTAGTAGTTAGATCTCATTGGTCGAAACAGTTTAGATTACTGGGAAAGTTGAAGGCTCGGTGCCATTTTCACGAAGACTGTTCATAGAAGCAGGACGCTTGAGAGCTGAGAAGTGTGTCGTGTCTTGAATATAGATATAATTAACAAAAAGTATAAGCGCGCAATAGTCCAGCAAGCAGTACATCTGAGGTTGTGCTAATTCAACGTTCCTGTGTGTGTATTCTTTGAATTGTGGTAAGACCGAAATTATTAACATTATTTATACTATTAATTATGTTGTTTGACTTGGGTAATGAAGAAAACATTACGACTGTAAGTAAAGAAGTCATTAGTAGACTTATACAAGCCTATTTGTTGCTCCACCATGTTATCAAGCTACCAGAAAGATAGTAATAAAATATTTATAGGTTGTCACCAGGAATCACATCACCTATCACATTGTGTGGAAAAAGATCATTGAGAATGGCAGAGGCGTTGCAGACATTAGGGAGAGGAATATGAAAACTTGTACAAAGTGTTACCTCATTTTATGGAGATGTGCTGAGTTGGTCAGGGAGATCTGATCCAGGTCTTTTAGATTAAACATTGTATTGTGTATAAACTTGATGGATTAGGTATTATGCTAAGACAGAACATAATTTTCATGTTACAGGGTTTTTGTCTGGCACTAGTCAGGTGCCAGATTCCTGTGTGAAAAAGTTACTCCAGCAGAGATAGAGGTACTCGCGGCCTACCCTATTTCTTTTGGGACAAGATCAACAGTGGATGTTGGCAGATCATACATCTATGTTCAATCCTCCAATGCCAGTTAAGTAAACAAGCCCTGGTACGAGGAGAATTTATCAACTTTTCCACTTCATAAACCCCGAAAAGGAAATATAAATAAAGACTATATGTCAAGAAGGAAAGTGTATATATAGAAAAGAAACATTGTGACAAAGACTGGGCGTGATGTTAACACCCCAACCAGCCAGCTCATAACACTTTAGAAATAGCTAGAAATTTTACAATACCATAAAAACTACAATATATATATATATATGATTAAGGACAAATTGTCCTCCTTTAGTTAATTAAGTATGCCTATTATTTATGTATATATTTAAATTGATCTCATGTGATTTGACAGTCCTAACCAAAAGAATCGTAGGTATAGGACTAATAAAGTTATAGAAAAAAATTGTATATTACTAACTTTTAACAACCGGTGTTGGTTGATTTGATCATATAGATTAATATTGGTGTTTGTGTGTGTGTTTGTGTAATTAATTACCATCACACCACACTTGCATACCCCTAGACATTAAACGTAGCTATCAGACATACTAGTCAAGAATAGGTCTGATTGAGGTCATAAGGTGGTAGCAGAAAGGTGTCCTAATATACTCAACCCAAACTTTGTTATAATCAGGGACCTTCACAGCTGATCTCATTCAGTACAATAGAAACAAATATAACAACATTTCATAACATCAAAAACCACCACAAGTTGTACGGGTTGATGTCTTGTTTGTATTTAGTGGTACGTGTTGATGTCTTGTTTGTATTTAGTGGTACGTGTTGACGTCTTGTTTGTATTTAGTGATAAGTGGTATATCTTGTTTGTATTTAATGGTACGTGTTGATGCCTTGTTTGTATTTAGTGGCTCGTGTTGACGTCTTGTTTGCATTTATAGGTAAGTGTTGATGCGTTGTTATTTTTATATATGTATGTTCTTGTTATGTGAGGTACTGTTAAAGTTCAAGCATCATGCTGACAACAGGAATGGATACGGGTATGGTCATCACAGGACACAACTGGCCGAAGAACATAAGACGTCTGGTAGTGGGTCCACGATACAATTCGTATAACATTTATTTAGTTTAGGCAATGGCAAAATTGGAGAATCTTGAAACATCAGTCTCCTCAAAATACAAGTGCATAGCCAGTCCATAAGTACATAAGCATTCATAGTGGTATAACATCAATGTATCGTCTCAACTATTCAGTTCTGGCCGCTGTAATAATTGGTGCGTGTCAGCCATCGACACCCAAGTAATGTGGACCGAAAACGTGAATGTAAAATTCTTGGATAAATACTCCTACAAGGTGCGGAACTTCTTCACAAGTTCGGGACCATCTTAGAAACAAGTGGCGGCCTTCGAAGTTAATTTAATGCCACGTAAAATACAATATTCCTCCACGATTCTGGGAGCTTGAAAAACACGTCTTGCTTTGACGACTAAAGTATACGAAAGGCCTCGAATATTAGCCGTTAGAATAAATTAGCGCAAACGCGTTACGTCATTGACAACCGGTGACGCATTAAACAAGCAGCGTTCAATACAAGTTAAAAAGCATGCAAAAACATGAGTTACCACAAATAGACATATTTCCTCAATAGCAATGGCTGTATGTCTGTGTGTGGCAATATACCATGACATATTAACTTTTGTTCTTTAACAGTATTTAGTGATACGTGTCGATGTCTTGTTTGTATTTACTGGTAAGTGTTATGTCTTGTTTGTATTTACTGGTAAGTGTTATGTCTTGTTTGTATTTACTGGTAAGTGTTATGTCTTGTTTGTATTTACTGGTAAGTGTTGTGTCTTGTTTGTATTTAATGGTACATGTGATAAATACTTCTTTTTCCCATTAATGATGTCCACCAGTTGATAAATACTGGTGGAAGACAGTTGTAACAAATGCCGATATGTCCTCGCAAGGTGGATGGAAGCAGACATCATCATCATCACCAAATGATAAATATATGGTGTTGTTTGCTCCACTGTAGTGTACACAAACCAGTGTTACAATCCCAGCAATCAGTGGTGTTAATGATGGGTGTGTGCTGGAAGACAAAGGTCAGCAGCGAAGTTGATAAACTCTTAATACAAGACCCTTGCCCTGAGCAAGAGACATGCTGAAAGATCTGAAGCTCACTCGAACATCACCAGAGTTAAATACTGTGTTGTTGTGTTGCTCGTGGTTTGAGTATGGAATGTCAACTTGACCTACGCAGTGGTGTGTAGACATAGATTGAGTGTATAATATGCGAATGATAAGAAGAGTTCGTGGTGTTGACAAATGTTCTTTTCTCACACTCATGTATGGCTGGAAGTCATCGACACCAACGACTGTGTACCTTTACTAGTTTAATTGGACGTACACACTCGACAGCACAGATAGTGACAAATCACAGGTTGGCATAATACATCATGGTACAGTGGATAAATGGTCTTGCAATGTTACATGGGCACTCATGTAGAATAATAGTATAATGGACTGTCAGTAGCCAAGCACTCAGTATCGCCCATACATATATATCATCTGACTTCACTGACTGAGCACGTCAGCTTATAAATAATATTCCAGATGGCTTCTAGACCTAACCTCGTCTAGCGAAGATTCCTTAACATAATGTCCAGCACAGTTTTTTTTCATATAATAATATTGAACCGCTAGCAATGGGTTCTCATGTGTAGCAGTGATCTCTGGACTAATCAAGCGATAATACGGGCATCCCTTTTCTCTTCTTGAAAGTCACTACATGTTTGGTTACAAGATGGCTTCTCTCGTGAGCTGTCACTCACGTTTGGATACAGATAATGAATCTGTCTTAAAGTTAGTCATTCATTAAACATTTCATTGCTCTGTAGATTTTATCATGAACAATTGACTGCATTCTACAGGATATAGTGCTGCTAGGAATCGAAGTCGTTTTCATCGAGTCAAATATATTCTCTCAGACATACAAATCGTACCTATCGAAAATGGTGGCTTCGTACGAGAGTTCAAAAGAGTATCTTTTATTACCTTGGTATCAGAAATATGATTCTGCCATTCCTTGGCAATAAGAATAAACACTGGGGTAAAGCATACACGATAGGTCTAGACGACTATCACTTTCCCCATAAATATAGAGATCACTTTTTCCGGCGACAAGCCGACATAGAAAAACACAGTCCCTATCAGGACGAAGCCAAATCACACCTCTCTAGCGACACATCCGCCGAATAGCCTTTGACCTCTCTAGAGACAAAAGAACATATAGTTCGACTTAGATATGTAAAGATATACAGATATAAGACAGACTCGTCCTACTCAGACAAACAATACACATAAATTCAGGCTATAGATATTCTGAAGCAAGAACAATCTATTACTACCCAAACAAAGAATAAATCGCAGTAAAACTGGATTCATCCGCGGAGTTCGATCGAAAGAGACGACACAACTTTCAAGGGAAGTAACTCAATAATGACTTTTCCTTAAGCACTAAAAAGTATCTATTTTGTTTACAAAATATTTGCGAACATAACAAGCAAACAAATGTATAATATTGTAAGATATCAAAGACTGCACGTAACAGTCTTACCACACCTCCCGGGAAAAAAAAATGGAACATTTTTTTTTTTTTTGAAATACATCTAGGAGCAACGTACAATAGGCTCACAACGCATGAATAATGCGCAGATGAAAATATCAGGAATAAATATAACACCTAATATGAGGCTAAGTCGACTTATGGAGCGACTGGTGAGAATGTGTCTCATAAACTGAGAGAAATTATTTCTCTACAAGTAAATTTTTCCAGGAAGGTGTCATCAAAGTATAATACAATTCTGGCAATTACACGATGCCTAAAAAATTCATACCATAATTTCGTATTAGATATCTTACATTTATGATTTATGAAGAAAAATCATCAAAGCAAAGCGGTGAATAAACATCAATGAACCGCTATGTAGTGATACAATCCTTATATTATTAAATTACAAATGTGTATCTATCATGATATAGAAAAGGAACTACTATAGAACTAGACATATCAAGAAGTCTAAGCCCTAATAGTTATGTGGAATCATGTGGGCATCTTGACAGAATGTCTGCCATCACATTATCTGATCCACGAATAGCTCGCACAGAGAAATGAAAAGGTTGAAGAGCAATTGCATATCGAGTAGACCTCGAGCTCTTCAAATTCTTACTCTGTATAGCAGTAAGAGCTTTTTGGTCGGTTTCTACTATGAAATGTGCGCCTAGAAGGAATCTCTGTAGTTTGAGGATCGACCAAACCATAGCTAATAGCTCACGGTCTAAAACCGAATAATTCCTTTCTGCCGCATTAAGTTTTCTGGAAATATACATTACAGGATGCAGAGTTCCAGAGTACTCTTGCATTAGTGCCGCTCCAATCCCAGTGGATGAAGCGTCACTACGAAGAACGAATGTCTTATCTTTAGTAGGTAGCACTAAAATAGGTGGTGTTGAAAACAATGTTTTAATCTTATCCAGAGAGCATTGGCATTCCTGAGACCAGTGGACCATATTAGGCGAACCTTTCTTTAGAAGTGTTGAAAGAGGTGCCATGATAGAGGATAGATTCTGAATGAATCTGCCATAAAATTGAATAAGACCTAACAGACTTCTCACCTGTTTTTTAGTCTTAGGGATCGAGATGTTAAGTATCTTACTAGTATTATGGTCCTCTGTCTTTAGGAAACCATGACCAACTCGGTGGCCTAAGAAAGAAATTTCGCTAAAACCAATATAGGCTTTAGAGGGTTTCGCTGTCAGGTTGTGCTCGCGCAAAGTAGACAGCAATTCATCTAACCCTGAATAGTGATCTTCCCAAGCATCGCTGAAAAGACAGATGTCGTCTAGATATGCAATG